>JAJIYU010010479.1:0-16049 GCA_030144865.1 Tinospora cordifolia | reverse complement strand
CAAAATATTTTTTGGAATGTTAACATTGAATGGAATCCTGCTAACATTATTTGTTTATCTAAAAAGCATTTAATTGATTCTCTCGTCTCTAGGGTGATTTTAATATGTTTTCCTTTTTAAAAAATGGATTCTGTTCTTCAACCCAGAAACTACTTTAATAAAAAAAAAACACCAACATTTTTTTTTAAGAAAGAATGCAATTTCTTTACAATTCAAACAGGTCAACATTGATCCTTCAAAGTCATTGCAATTTACTTAGAATAGGAGGCGAATGAAAAATATCGAATGTTGCCAAAGATTGTTGCTGTTCTGGGAATGTATTCTACAAATTTGTCAAGACTGTGCAAACAGTGGATGAGACAGTAAATCAAATAGTCTGCCTAGACAGATTGCCCAAAATCTGTTTCCTTATTGCAATTTATTTCTTCTGAACTGTCTGAAGCTCCCATTATCACTCTAAAGTACTTCAAACAACTATCATTGAGTTGTTAATCATTGTTGCATTGAGAAAATTATTGTCTTTACTTTTCTATTTGTTGAGTGATCAAAGGAGCTACAATTTTCTCTGATTAAAGTTCAATACATACAGTTGAGACTGTTGGCAGTGGCTGAAAGAAATTTGTAGAGAATAACTGTTTTCTTCTTGACTTAGGCTTGGTGTTGAGTCTAGTGTTTGAAGTGTACTCCTATGGGTCAGATTACCCACTGTGAACTGGTGTAACTTGAAAACTTTAGTAGATTCTTGAACTGGGCGAGGCACTGCAAACGTAGGTTGTTGAGCCGAACTGCATAATCATTCATGCGTGTGTTTCTATTCACTATTTTGGTATCTTCTACTAAGCTGCACATCAGAACTCAGTTGGATTAAGTGACTCTAACAATTTCAATTCTAACATTTCACTCAGTCTCGCCTTTCCAAAATTAAGGTGTTGAAGAGTTTGTCAACTTCAAAAACCTGTGCACAAAACTGCAAACTGAAAAAGGAGTCAAAATTCAAAAAATCAAAAGTGATCATGGAAGGAAATTTGAAAACCAACAGTTATCTAATCTTTGTAATGAATTGTGTATTAGTCACGAATTCTCTACTCCAATGATACCTCAATAGAATGGTGTAGTTGAAAGAAAGAACCGTAATATTTAGGAAATGGCATGACTAATGCTTCAAGCTATGAGCCTTCCAACAAAATTCTAGGCTGAAGCAGTCAACACAGGAGCCTACACAATTAACAAAGTGTATCTTCGCCCAAGCACAAAACAAATACCATATGAAATATGGAAAGGAAGAAAACCAAATGTAAGTTACTTTCACATATTTGGAAGTGAAAGTTACATTTTAAATGACAGGGATTAGCTTCGAAAATTCGATGCAAAAAGCGATGAAGGGATCTTTCTAGGATATGCTGCAAACAGTAGAGCATATCGTGTCTATAATAATCGCACTCGATGTGTAATTGAGTCCATAAATGTCATAGTATGTGACTATGAGAAGGAGGAGAAAGCTGAAAATAGAATATAGGATGAGGAGTCTCTGCAAGAAAGCGACCCAGAAAGTTTGGAAGAAATTGACAAACCAACTGTTGCAACAGTCTGTGACACAGAGAAGTTAACAAACAACCCCAAAATTCTAGAAGTAGAACATAGTAAAGAACCGTCATCAAGGGTTCAATTAAATCATCCTTCTAAACTAATGATTGGTGATCTATACCAAGGAAGACAATCTGGAAACATTCTGTGAAAGAACTATAGAGAAATGGTAAGATTCTCATGCTTTACTTCAATGAGTGAACCTAAGAATGTTAAAGAAGCTCTCCTTGATGCAAACTGGATTGTGACCATGAAAGAAGAGTTAAAACAATTTGAGAGAAGCTAGATTTGGGAATTAGTTCCTAGACCGCCCGAAGTAAATGTCATTGGGACTAAGTGAATTTTCAAGAATAAAATAGATGAACATGGTAACATCACTCGAAATAAGGTTCGTCTTGTTGCTCAAGGGTATACCCAAGTTGAGGGAATAGACTTTGACGAGACATTTTCCCTTGTGGCTCATCTTGAATCTATTCGAATTCTTTTGGCTCTAGCTTGTACTTTGAATTTCAAACTTCATCAAATAGATGTAAAGAGTGCATTCCTAAATAGATATCTACATGAAGAAGTCTTTGTGGAACAACCCAAAGGATTCGAAGATAGCAATCACCCTGATCATGTGTATCGGCTGAAAAGGGCTCTTTTCTGGTCTTGAATAAGTACCTCGAGCTTGGTATGAAAGACTCACAAACTTCCTCGTCAACAATGGGTATAGTAGAGGTATGGTGGATAAAACTTTATTTCTTAAAACTGGTGACACACATCTAGTTATTGCACAAATATATGTTGATGATATTATTTTTGGATCTATTTCACTTGAACTTTCTAACAAATTTACTAAGTTGATGAAGGATGAGTTTGAAATGAGCATGGTTGGTGAATTAAACTACTTGCAAATCAAACAAAGTTTCGAAGGTACACTTGTCTCTCAAACTAAATATGCTTGAAACTTAGTTAAGAAATTTGGATTAGGCAATGCTAAGCATATGAGAACGCCTATGAGTACTAGCACTAAGATATCCCAAGATTTTGAATGGAAAGAGGTTGATCAAAGTTTATATAGAAGCATGATAGGAAGCCTCTTATACCTAACTGCTAGTCATCCGGATCTTAGTTATAGTGTAGGTGTGTGTGCATGATATCAAGCTGCACCCAAGGAATCCCATTTAGCAGCGGTCAAAAGGATCATCCAATATGTTAATGGAACTACTGAATATGGAATTTGGATAACTAGAGATAGCAACCTAGACATTGTAGGATATGGTAACACTGATTGGGCTGGAAACATGGATGACAGAAAGAGTACATCTGGAGGATGTTTTTATGTTGGAAATGATTTGGTTGCATGGATGAGTAAGAAGCAAAATAGTATTTCATTGTTTACAGCTGAAGCTGAATACATCACAGCTGGTAGTTGTTGTGCGCAACTTCTCTGGATGAAACAAATGTTATCTGATTATGAAATTAAAAATGGGACTATGACTCTCTAATGTGACAATAAAAGCCCCATTGACATTTCTAAAAATCTAGTCCACCACTCTCGAACAAAACACATTGATATTAGGCATCATTTCATTAGGGAACTAGTTGAAGATAACATTGTTACTCTCAAACATGTAATAACTGAAAATCAGTTAGCCGATATCTTCACCAAACCTCTTGATGTTCTTCGATTCAAGAAATTACATGCATCTCTTGGTATTTACTTTAAGTAATTATCTCTTTTCAATCAATATATATATATATATATATAGTTTTAATTCTCGTTTTTTTATTTTGCTATTTTTTGGGCTTCATCAATAGGAATTGCCTGCACCATTCCACCTTCCATGACGACCTATGTTCAATGCTCATCGTTTCATGGGACTTCATTTTTTCACGATTAGGGCATCGTTTCACTTCATCACCATTCTCTATTCGCACACCACTTCACACAACTTCATAAGGTCTGAACGATCCTTTGCTTCTCGCTGTAATTTCTTCCTCCTTTCATCATGGTTTTTTCTCAATTGAAATTTGGGCGTCATTCTGTACCTCCGGTGCGCTTCTCAAACGAATTCGATCCCAAACGTGGGAGAGTCAAAACCCTGGCCCAGAAATCAGTTCGTCTTGTACCAGTTCAGATCGAATTGGATTCCTCTGATGACGAAGTCCCTCTGGCCGAGGTCTTGGCCAAAATGTCTCAAAATATTCTCCCAAATCCTTCAGCACGACCTTCTAGTAAGGGCATTTCTGCTGTTCATCCTCCTTCTTCACCTCCTGCACAGGGTTCTTCGAACCCACAAGCACCAATTTCTACAACAAAATAGGGGACCTCTATTCCTCCTATTTCTCCCACATCACAACCACCTAGAGTCACTTTCGCTAAGACGTTGACTAGGAAATATCATCCTTCCATTGTCCCTAGACTTTCCTCTGCTCCATGGACGTCTCGTCCATCATCCATTAGTGCCAAGGATGCAAAGTCACCTTTGTTTTTCGACCTTACCAAAAATGCTTTGTGGTCACAATTGCGTTCCAAGACATTTCTTGTTGAACGCATTATCCACCGTCCATACTTTGTGAAGGCTGGACTCACTCCTCTGTTGGAAGCCTAGCATCTTCTTCATTCAATCACTTGTCATTCATTTTTCTCTCTATCACTTGTTAAGGAATTTTACACCAACCCGTCTAGTGCAATTACTGACCCAACATCTCCCTGATTTCATGTCAATTATGTCCAAGGGAGAGTTGTCTCATTTTCACCTTCTAATCTTAATCAATTCTTCAGATTCGATGAGGTTGACTGCAATCCCCTGCAACCCTTTGCTTTAGACATTGATATGGATGAAGTAGTTAAAGTATTAACAGGAAATCCCGAATCTACCTGGCCTAGGGCCAAATGCATCAAGGTCTCCTCTCTTACAGCCAAACATTTTCTCTAGTTTCGTTTGTCCACCTCAGTCTAGATGCCAACTACCCACGGTTCCACAGTCTTTCATGACAAAGTCGTCCTTATCTTTGCCATTAGCATAGGTCATCCAATTAACATGGGCCAGATCATGTTCGATTTCATCATCAAGACCGCTTGATCTTCTTCGAACTACAACAAGTTGTTATTACCCTACACCACCACTGCATATTTGACCACAGAATACAAGGTTTAGATTCCTCCAATAAAGAAGACACCAATTTAGGGGGAGATTCGTATCTTACGAAAGACTTTCAAAGGGTCTCATACGTTTGACATTGAGGGGGAGTGGCCAATTGGTACGCAAATGTCCACCTTTGTGGATGCACCTACTACCATGTCTGATCGTCAAAGTTACATTGGGTATCTGAAAACTCGTCTAGCATTTCTCTCTGTTGAACAACATCACATTCATTCTATTCTCCATCAACTCGAAGAAGAAGACTAGCTTTGCATTGCTTGGCAAAAAGGGGGAGAGTAGTTGTAGGTTGAAGGAGTAGTTGTAGGTAGTAAATAGGTGTACTGATACTGATTTGGTTAGTGTTTCCTATTTCAGTTTGCTGTTGCCTTTGCTGTTTCAACAGTTTGTTGTTTGCTCTTGTTTCTTTGTGTGACAATTATGAATTCCTTTAATTTATCCTAAACTGCTATTGGTTTTATTTGTTGGTTGCATTTACTAATATTTGATTTTCTGCTGAATATGTGTTTTGCACCAAACAATGCCAAAGGGGGAGATTGTTAGGATTTGGGACATATTGGCAATGTTTGATGCAATCCAGAATATTGCGTTTCATAAAGAATGTTGACAATATGCCTTGCATGTTTTGGAAACATTAAGATTGCACAGAACTGATTTGGTATTTCTGGAAAGTAAATTTAAAATAACATAACATTCGGCATATCTTTATGGAATAATCTGATGCCTTTAAAATGAAATTCTTTCAAAACGGTTCTACAAGCAAAATATTTTTTGGAATGTTAACACTCAATGAAATCCTGCTAACGTTATCTATTTCTCCAAAAAACATTTAATTGATTCTCTTAGCATCGTCTCTGGGGTGATTCTAATATGGTATTCTTTTTTAAAAATAGATTATGTTCTTCAACCCAGAAACTGTTTTAATAAAAAAATTGCAACATTTTATTTTTTTAGAAAGAATGCAATATCTTTATGATTCAAATAGATCGACATTAATCCTTCAAAATCATTGCAATCTACTCAGAATAGAAGGTGAATGAAAAATATAGAATGCTGCCAAAGATCATCGCTATTTTGGGAATGTATTCTGGAAATCTATCAAGACATTGTAGACAGTGGATGAGACGGTAAATCAAACAGTCTACCTAGAAAGATTGTCCAGAATATGTTTTGCTAAATGTTTTGTTCTGAAATCTATTTATTCTAAACCGTTCGAAGCTCTCATCATCACTCTAAAGTACTTCAAATGACTATCATTGAGTTGTTAATCATTGTTTCATTGAGAGCATTATTGTCTTTACTTTTGTGTTTGTTGAGTGATCAAAGTAGCCAAAGTTTTCTCTGATTAAAATTCAGCACATACAGTTGAGACCGTTGGTAATTGCTGAAAGAAATTTGCAGAAAATAACTGTTGTCTTTTTGACTTAGGTTTGGTGTTGAGTCCAATGTTTGAAGTGTACTCCTGTGGGTCAGATTACGCACTGTAAACTGGTGTAACTTGCAAACTTTAGTGGATTCTTGAATTAGGCGAGGCCCCGCAGACGTAGGCTGTTGAGCTGAACTACGTAATCATTCCTTCGTGTGTTTTTGTTTGCTATTTCAATATCTTATCCTTTGCTACACATCATAACTCAGTTGGATTAAGCGACTCTAACAATTTCAGTTTGGATAGGTTTAGGAGTCTATGATATGAGATTTAGTGTACCTAGGAGTGTTTTGTAGTGATATCTTGTCGATTTCTTTCGTAATCCAATTTCTTTTTATTCTAATCTTCTCTTGGGCATGTGGATGAGTGTGTGGGTGGTGTTTTGATTTTTGTGGGCTAATGGGCTTAATTTTACATGCAATTATATTATATGCAATGCTACACTATACATCTTAATCTACATATTTCTTATTATTTTCTCCTTTTATTTCATTTTTTTTTTGTGTATCAACTCTATGTTTAATAAGTCTTTTAGTGTTTGATTAGGAATTACTTTATAGTTTTATTTATTTAATTATTTTATTTTAAGTTAATTTAATCCAACTATTATTAAAAGGGTTTATGGAGTCTTAGGGTATTACAATAGTCTTCTTACATTTCAACAAAACAAATATTGTTTGGGCCCAATAGCCTCTTGTTATTCAACTTACAAAATAAAACTAACTAGGAATCTATAGGGATGGGCCACTATGCCTAACAAGACTAAGACTACTATCGAAACAAACATCAACTCTAAAAATGCCTCCAGTCGCTCCACGCTACTGTTGACCTGAAAAGTTAGGAGTAGGGTTCGTTCAAAGAGTGCAGTGGATTAAACCAAATATTCAAATCATTACATTAATTAAATAAACACACATATCATATACTTTCAAACATTAGGTGTTTCACATATAAGGTTATAATAACCTGGGCCCATTGTGATGATATTGTCCCCACCTTAGCCACCATTGACTGGATGTAGGGTTTTGTTCTTAGCAAGACTCGAACCCAAGTCTCCCAAAAACACTCAATATTAGTAAGGCTCGTAATTGCTCATTTAGCCCAAGCATCGCCCTAGTGTCGGACCGATGTAGGATATTACAATCCACCCCCCTTCAAGTAGTCCTGTCCTTAGGACTCACATCTAAAGTGGTGCTGATACTATCTGTAACAATATGGGCCCATCGTGACGATATTGTCCCCACCTTAGCCATCACTGACTAGGTGCAGGGTTTGTTCTTGGCAAGACTCGAACCTGAGTCTCCCAAAAGCAGTCAACATTAGTAAGGCTCGCAATTGCTCATTTAGCTCAAGCATCACTCTAGTGTCAAACCGTTGATGAATATTACAATCTATCCCCCTTGGAGCAGTCCTATCCCTGGGACTCACACCTCCGTCACACTTAAAACAGCTCTGATATTATTTGTAACAACCTGGGCCCACTACGTACCGATATGGTCCCCGCCTTAGCCATTACTGACTGGGTGTAGGGTTTTGTTTTTGGAAAGACTCAAACCCGAGTCTCCCAAAAGCGCTCAGCACAATGAAACACCCTCGAATGCATATTTAGCCTAGGAATCCCCCTAAAGTCAGACCGATGTGGGATATTGCACTACCCACCTTGGGAGTAATCTCATCCTTGAGATTCACATGTTCGGTACATACAGAGCGGCTCTGATACCATTTGTAACAACTTGGGCCCATCGGGATGATATTGTCCAGACCTTAGCCACCACTGATTGTGTGTAGGGTTTTGTTCTTGGCAAGAATCGAACTTGAGTCTTTTAAAAGCGTTTGACACTAGTAAGGCTCGCAATTGCTCATTAGCCCAGGTATCGCTCTAGTGTCGGACCGATGTGAGATATTATAATGGACTCACACCTTCGTCACACCTAGAGCGGCTCTGATACCATTTGTAACAACCCAGGCCCACCGTAACAATATTGTCCCCACCTTAGCCACCACTGACTAGGTGCAAGGTTTTATTCTTCACAAGACTTAAAATCGAGTCTCCCAAAAGCACTCGGCACAATGAGACACCGTCAATTGCACATTTAGCCTAGGAATCCCCCTGGAGTTAGACCGATTTGGGATATTACAATCCAACCCAATTGGGAACAATCTCGTCCTCAAGATTCACACCTCCGATACACATAGAGCGACTCTAATACCATTTGGAACAACCTGGGCCCACCCTGACGATATTGTCCTCGCCTTAGCCACCATTAACTGGGTGCAGGATTTTGTTCTTGGCAAGACTCGAACTTGAATCTTCCAAAACCACTCGGCGTAATGAAACACCCTCGAATGCACATTTAGCCCAGGAATCCCCCGGGAGTAGGACCGATATGGGATATTACAATCCACCCCCCTAATCTTGTCCTCGAGATTCACACCTCTGATACACAAAGAGCGGTTCTGATACCATTTGTAACAATTCGAGCCCACCGTGATGATATTGTCCCCACCTTAGGTAGCATTGACTAGGTGCAAGGTTTTGTTCTTGGCAAGACTCAAACCTAAGTCCTCCAAAAGTGTCAAGCACAATGAAACACCCTCGAATACACATTTAGCCTAAGAATCTCCTTAGAGTCGGAATGATGTGGGTATTACAATCCACCCCCTTTAGGAGCAATTCATCCTCGAGATTTACACCTCTTTTACACATAGAGTGGCTCTGATACCATTTGTAACAACCTAGGCCAACCATGACGATATTGTCCCCACCTTAGCCACTACTGACTTGGTACTGGGTTTTGTTCTTGGCAAGACTTGAACTTGAGTCTCCTAAAAGTGCTCAGCACAATAAGACACCCTCGATGCACATTTAGCATAAGAATTCCCTTGGAGTCGGACCGATGTGGGATATTATAATCTACCCCCTTGAGAGCAATCTCGTCCTCGAGATTCATACCTCTAGTATACATAGAGCGGCTCTAATACCATTTGTAACAACCCGGGCCCACTGTAACGATATTGTCCTCACCTTAACCATCATTGACTGGGTGTATGGTTTTGTTCTGGGCAAGACTCGAACTTGAGTATCCCAAAAGCACTCAGCACTAGTAAGCCTCGCAATTGCTCGTTTGGCCCAGGCATCACTCTAGTGTCAGATCGATGTGGGATATCACAATCCACCCCCCTTGGAGCAGTCCTTTCCTCGGGACTCACACCTCTGTCACACTTAGAGTGGCTCTGATATCCTTTGTAATAACAAGGGCCCCTACGTACTGATATTGTCCCCACTTTAGCCATTACTGACTGGGTGTAAGGTTTCATTTTTGGCAAGACTCGAACCTGAGTCTCTCAAAGCGCTCGACACAATAAAACACTCTCAAATGCACATTTAGTCTAGGAATCCCCCTGGAGTCAGACCGATGTGGGACATTACAAAGGTTGTTTTGAGTTGTCATTAAGATCAAAAGAAATCTCCTCAGTATGTCCTTGTGGTCAGGGATATCATCTTGAGGTAACACCCTAAGGTCGATTACCTATTCAAGACCCTATCTAGAAGTGAGGTCCTATTTGACTGTCAATCTTGTCTCGCCGCTACCACTATTGTGATAGCGGTATCAACCTCAAAAGTCAAATAAATAGCTAAAGCCAGGTCTGGGTTAGAGACACCCACAATGACACCTAATAACCAACCATCGCCCTAGTATAAAATTAAGATATTTATTAATCTTTTCTTAGTGAACTTCACAACATAAAATAAAAGGGAAGTATAAACTTTCAAAATAATTTTCACCATATTTCAAAGTAATAACCCCATATTCAATCATTTATCCCATATGGAATTTCTTGTTATATATCATATATCCATCCAAATTATTCAATTAATAATCTTCACCCGTTCAGATATCCCACAACTTCGAGATTTGTGCTACTCTAGATCTATCCAAAACGTTGACCTGATTCAGATCAACAGTTACTTTTTAATAAAAATACTTTTCATCATGAAATAAGTTCTTTTATAGTTATCATTTTTTTCACTGCACTGTTGTGAGGATCCTGCGGAGGAGCAAGACCTTGCGATACTCGCCATGGTCTACTGCGACTAGGTGGCATCTTAGTCTGCAATTCATATATAATCATTTGTCAATGTCAAACATTGCAAACATACCACCACTAAAGCCTATTTTACCACTACTATACAATATATTTATGAAAATAAGTTTTGAAAAATAGAATTTTTTGGATTGATATGTTTCTGCTTAATTCCAACTTCAGAAAAAATTTTGTGGGCTCTGATACCAACATTGTTAGGACCCCATTTTGCAACCTTAAATGAGCAACCCGACTGCCACAATAGTTAAACAAGTCTACTCCTCAGTCAAACTTGTCGTCTATTGTTAAGCCTTCCCATCAAAACATTTATAGAATTTAGAGTGCAACAATAATAAATTAAGCGGAATAATGTAACAATAGTAGAAGTCTTTAATATTAATCACATTAGTAGAGTCCAGTTCAACTTTACAGTTTACAAAACATGTACATAATGTTTTAAAATATCAAAATAGCAAAATAACTAAACAACTTATCAGGGATAGGCTAGAAAAGGTCATGCGTATAACACGCCTTTCACTTTATCCACATCGGACGATCTTGAAATATTAAGAGTAGTAACCTCGATATCTACGTGAGCCCAGTGATTAAGGCAAAAGATATATCTAATTAAGTCTAACATTTTATATGCAATGCAATAGTCAACATCACAATTATTCAATAAAAATGCAATAACAAATAGCATGCACAATCATCAACATATAAAAATGCAGTTGCCTAATATGCCATAAACTATGCCATGGTTCAAGGGTCCAATATCTGAACTCCGCATCCTTCTTTCACTTTAAGGATCCTATGGTCATATGGCATTTTGGACGGATGTGATCATCGTCTAAGCCATACTGTAGTATCAATTGATGATCGTGGCCCACTGACTAGGCCATACTGTCGTATCTTGATGATCGTGGCCCACTGACCATGTGGTACAGTCACCACCCCTGAACTAGTAAAATATGCGATGCACCACTCCAAATTTATCCATAGAGTGTACCACGGTACCACTCTATTTTGGACTATCACGATCCAACATCTATACCTTAGAATCTCTCATCATTAGGCCAAGTCAACACATCTAAAGATCTATCAATCAGTCCTACCTCAGAGCTATCACGATCCAAAGTCTACACCTCGAAACATCTCATCATTACGTTAGGTCTGCACATTTGAAGATCCCTCGATCAGCTCTATCTCAAAACTATTAAGTTCCAATGTCCGCACCTTAGAACCTCTCATCCTGAGGCTAAGTTGGCACATCTGAAGATCCGTACTCATATATCAGGACTAAGATGATCCAATGTCCGCACCTTGAAACCTCTCATCTTGAGGCCAAGTCAACACATCTGAAAATCAGTTCTATCTCAATGCAATATGCAATGCATGTAGCACTCAATTGTGCAACAACCATAAGTAGAATAAAAGATTAAATAAATACATCAATTTACTACTTATAAACTAGATCGATTATCGATGCTCTCCCAGTCACCGGTTGCGTTTCCCGATTCGAGCCCAAATACCGAAAGCTCACACCATTAACACGTGTTTTGCTTTTGGTGTATACTACGCAACTTCTTCACAAATTTATTGCAATATACAATAAATAAAAAAATTAATTATTTTTTATGTGAAGTAATTCATAATGTTATACTACATTAATTATAGATAATGTTATATTTATAACATTATATAATCAATTATATAACATTCTATATATATAATATTAATCTATATATTCTTTTCCTCCAATTGCATAATTACAAATTTAATATACCTATTAATCTTTAAAAATCTTTATTTCAGTGTCATTAAGTTTAGAATTTCAGTTTGGTCATTTCAGTACCTGCCAACTCAAATTTCAATGCTAATTGACATACCCCCTATTTGTAGACTTCCAATTATCATATATATTCATAGGATTTACATGGATACAAATAAACTATATATCTGTCTTTCACTAATTGATCTGAATACAATAATATATATATTGCATAGTTTTACTCGTAGTAAAAATATCCACTAGTTTTGGGCTACACAATAATTTAACACATTTTATGGAATTTACTGTAGAAAAACTGAAATTCAGAACTTCTATATAAATTTTGAATTAAAAAGAGGTGAAAATATTTTATCCAAAATATTGTATCCTCAAGAAACTGGTAACTTTTTTTTCCGCTTTTATTTTATTTTATTTTATTTTATTTTCTTTTTATTTTCTTTTTATTTTCTTTTTATTTTCTCTTCTCTTTTTTTTTTTTCTCTCTCTCTCTTTGGTTGTTTTTCTTTGTCCTGGATGGGCAATTGTGAGCAAACAATGAATTGGGGAGGTATATTTATAGTTGATTGTTGGATGGGTATGGGTGGGTCTCACCACCCATTAATGAAGAGATGCCTTCATTCCACTTCATCTTATCTACACCTCGTTCTATTATCTTGTTGTTTTATTTAATTTTTTTTTTTTCACTTTCATTTATCCAACCAATGGCTCATCGTTATTATCCAATATATAATAATTTTTTTAATGATCACATACATATGTACCCATATATATATATATATACACATACACACATGTACATATATGTATATATGACAATTAATTTTTTTCATCATCAATTTTTATTTTATTTTATTTCCAACTTAACTCCTACTAAATAACTATTATCATTATTTATTATTTATTTTAATTTTTATTTAATACACACATTAAATTATACAATACCCATAAAATCATGTATGTTTATTTATAATTCATTAATTTTAATATAAAAATATATGTTGAACTCATCAACTCAATGTCTAAAAATACGGGTCATTACAAATAACTTTTTAGTTTTTATTTTTTTGAGTGCCGACTCAATATAAAAACATTCGCTAAAATTAATAAAATGCAATTTTATTTTTATAAAATTATAATATTTATAAATATTAATAAATAAGCACATATTTTTAAAACATATAATACATACATTTAATTATTATAAAAATAAATTACAATGAAAGCTTGAAAAAAGTTGAAACATCTTACTACAATTGATGATAATTTGTCAATGTAGTTTTATTCGAACTTTGTTTTATACCTTCTATGATATTGTTTATTATTGAGTTTGCTATTAAAGTTTATCTTCTTGACTGTATTATAAGATTTTTAACTTTTTCGTTTCCATGCTTTGATACTAATTTATGATCATAATTATTAATATATGTATTATATATTTTAAAACATATAGTCAATTATATAATAATTATAAATACTATAATTTTATAAAAAATATAATTGTTAATTCTAGTAGTGTTTTCGATATCAAGTTTGCATTAAAAAAAATTGTTGGTGTAATATGCAACATTGCCCCTAAACTATTTGCGTATTCTCTTTGCCCTAAACTTTTTTTGAGGGGTGGGGTGCTATAGTATCACCTCATTAGTGTCCTTTGAGATATGACATAACAGGTGTCATGTCACATATGCTTGACCTAATGATTGGATGATATAGGGTTAATTTTGAGTAATTTTACACCATTTATATGTCACTTGAAGGATAAAAATGTGTGGAAAACGAGTTTTGACCATAGGGTGTCTGTCTTATGCAAATAACTGTTATTGACTAAGACTACAGTTGTATGACTGTATCTTCTTAAAACAATAACATTCTGTTAAAGTGCTTACAATATGTAATACTTGTCTTCCAAGATATAATAATCTTGTTTTATGTAACTACAAAACTTTAATTCACTAGAACAGTTACAAAAGCTGGCGTATTCAACTTAAAAAATAAAAGAAATATGCTTGACAAATGGAAGGGAAAGAGAGAGAGAGATAAAATTTATGATTTCAAGATAAAAATATGAGAATTGAATTTTCATTTATAAATAAGTCGCAACTAGTCATGACATCCTTTAATGCATCATTGGATCATATTTTTTAGCATTTGAATACGATCTGCTGATGTTGATCATCACATTTTATTGTATATTGTCAGATTGCTTTGTTTTAGATTTCGATCACATGCAACCTAAAGGCTTTGATCCCACGGCTCTGTTTTTGTGTTGTTTGATTGTATCCGCCTAATCAGATGCCATTTGCTTGTCTCAATCGATGTACTTGTATCACCAACTTGTTGGATCTTGATAAATTGAACCCAACCACATGTCTTGACCGTTAGTTTATTGAATATGTCTCCCATCCAATCTCCCTAGGTGTGCGCCCTAAGACCTTCAAACACCTTTTAATTTTATCCTTGCACAGGTACCACATGCTCATGCCAGGTTTGGCATCATATCCTTGAGCTTCCTTGAGAGTAGAGAGTTTAGATGTTCAAGTGTTTAACTCTTTCTCTTCTGATAGGTTAGAGTTTAAAACAATTTATTTTCTACATGGGATTAAAAAACTTACTTAAAAATATTATATTTGATAGTTACTAAGTAGGTAACTTTGCATTTAATTTCTCATTCATATGTTTATAATTTTAAATAAATAATTATACAATCTCAATATCTAAAAATCAAAAGTTAAGAATCATCTGGTCTCACTAATAAATTCTTATGAGATCCACTTAAATATTTAGTTCAATATATATATATTATTCATCTAAGTAATTTTTTTTAACATGTGATCATTCATCTCAAAAAGAAAAATAAAAGACATTTTAATTTTAGTTTTGTGAAGATATTGAAAAGTTGGGAATAAGGAATTAAGCCACGATAACATGATAATAGAATTAAAATATTTTAATTTTAGTTTTCTGATATTTTAATTTCAATTTTCATTTCCCATTGCGATTAGTCTCAAAAGAAGAATTTTAATTTTTAGTTTTGTGATTGAAGAGATTGGAGAGTTGGGGAACAAGAAATTAGGCCAAAATACCATGCGAATAGAATGAAAACTAATCACATTCCCAAAAAGGAGAAAGTAAAACTTAGGTATGGACCTATTTTCTATATTATTATTGTAGGAAAAAACAACAATATTAGATGGTTATTAAGAATCAAACTAGAAAAATTGAAAAATGCAAGAATTTCTTCAAGAGGAGGAGAAGAAAACTCAAGAACACTAAAGAGAATAAAAAATTCCAAGAGAGAATTATTCTCTTTGTTGATGATTTCTATGAGGCACAAGACCCTTTTATATAGTTTTTAGAATGGGGGGTTACATCAACCATAATAATGACATTTAAATAATCTCATTAATTTAGACATTATGAGATTTAGAGGTTACATAATACTAAATATCAAAGGGGTTACAAAGGCATTCAATTTTATTATTATTATTATTATTTATACCACTCCCCCTTTGAATGCCTTTTATATTAGAATATACCTCATTAAAACCTTACTAGATAAAACCTAGTGGAAAAAAAATCTAGAAGAAAAAAGAGTATATATTCTGATGGAGTCTTATAATATTGTTAGGACTGCCTCGTTAAAAACCTTTCAAGGAAAACCCAATGGGATAAAACCTTAGCGAAGGGAAAAAGAGTACAGTGCACTAATCAATAACTCCTCTTATTCTCTCCTTGTTGATGATATCATTTAAAATCTCAAAGCCGACGCATCCCAATGTTATGGACAAACTTTTCAAATAATATAGTCGGTAAAGCCTTTGTAAACATATTTGCCAAATTGTCACTTGAACAAATTTGTTGAACTTCAATCTCACCATTCATTTGAAGATCATGTGTGAAGAAGAACTTTGGCGAAATATGTTTTGTTCTATCTCCTTTTATGTATCCTCCTTTTAGTTGTGTGATGCAAGCAGCATTATCTTCATATAATATTGTTGCAGCATCATTCTTC
>JAJIYU010010478.1:0-16035 GCA_030144865.1 Tinospora cordifolia | reverse complement strand
TATATATATATATATATATATAATGGAGAAATTCTATTTGAAGTAATAAATGATTTATGACCTTTTGATAAATAAAATAAAGGATTATAATGGATTAATAGAAGACCCTAAGGAAATCTTTAGATTCAATGAAAAATGGTCGCATGGGCAATCAAAAGTACTCATGTGAGAGCTATTTTAACACATGGAAAAAGAGGGGCTACAATTGATATTAGATAGAGATTTTAGTTAAGTAGAATTTTAATAGGATAAGGATGGAAAGGATTTATCATTATTTATGATTTGGTCAACAACCTATAAATCTGTGGCAACCTACTTCGTAAAAGTGATATCACCACCGACACATAATACCATATATGTTACACCTGCATATATAATACTATGTCAGTATCTTACACTCAATACTATTCAATATCCATACGAAAATTTCGACAGAGTCTCCTCTAAAATTTGGACTTATCACAAATAAATTCATTACCTAATAAACATATTATCAATCCACCAGCTCACATCAGATAATAGTAAACCACATGTTGTCATCAATCATAACTCATAGTTCATAATTTATAAAGTTTCACACTTTAACTAGTATAAACAGATTTAAATTCCTCTAATGATATTACATATACAGTGATAATTATAATTATACAAACATACAACCCATAAAATAATTAAACCTATGCACACAACAGTGACTGAAGAGTGGACTACCCTTTTTGTGCTGGTTTCTTTCATTTTTTATCTATTCCTGAAATGTTAAAGTAATAAGTGAGCGACAACATGTCCAGTGAATAATCTTTATTTATGGTATTTAGATGCATTTAAATAATCATACAGAAACCAAATTAGCTAAAACGATTCAATTCATCATGCACATTTAAGCCATACATACATGTATTTAACATAGTGATCATGTTATTTTCAATGTATGATTTAATAAACTCATACACATCCACATCTTTCAAAAGTAGAGTCAGTCTCACTTCTTGTCTGGCCAGGATAATAATAAACTGTACCTCTAATTATCACCAACTTCACAATCATTTCAAGGATTGTCATATTAGGAAAAAGGATGATACTTCTCATAGCTCAGTCCAACATGGATTATCACATTCCCCATTGCTCAGTCCATCGAAATGATATCGCATTTTAGATATGCTCTTGCAAATCCAAAACACGCTGCCACATAAATAAAATTTCATGCATTTCAAAACAAATACAAATATGTCAATACAAATAACATACTTACATTCAAGTCCATTTTACATCTACAATGCAATATAAATAACCAATATAAAGAAATACTCACTGAATACCAACAACTAATCCCGTTGGGCACATATCTTGTTTCTGATATGATAATCAGCCACTATCAAATTTAATATAAAATTCAGCAATATATAATCCATCATTTCATATAATTAATATATATATATATTTTCATTTGCATAAGTTCTTATTTCATAAAAATCAACGTTCTTGACATAATATTACCATTCACATAATACTAGAAATAATTATTACTCACCAAAATTATTGTTCAACCAATTTCTATCCACTCCCAAAATCTAGGTTCTCATTCACCATAGTTAACTTATCAAACACAATTTCAGATGCACAAATCAAATTTAATTCATTTTTATAATAATTTCTAACGTATTTATTTTCTTATATTTAATTCTACACGTGCATTAAGCCTCACATATTGCTGCGCATTAACTCAAATAGTCTCACTAACCTTTAACATTAATTTTTTGCTCAAATATCATATTTTTACAGCAAGAAATAAAATACATAAGCCTTCCAATCATATATTTTTTTTAATGTCTTAAATTTTCATAAATAATTCCACTAGTCAATCATTCACCAAAAATCTATTTGATATAAAAAATTCACGAATTTGGTGTCGATATGTACAGATTTTCGTTGTCTACATTTTTATGGCCTCCAATTAAACTTTTATTAGGGTTATACACCATCAAAAGCCCATCCACATAAAATTCCTTATGAAAGGGGTCCTCAAAATTTTGGATTTCCCATTTCACCACATCAGCATACAAAATTATATTCAATTTCTTCAGAATTCATAATAGAACAATTTTAATTTTGACTATTACCTCAAATGTCGAGCAGATCGAGTTTTATACTTGTCCAAAAAATTTTCACCCTCCAAAACCTCTAGATTCTCTCAAAAACTCGTAGATCTGTAAAAAACTGTCAATAAACAGTCAAAACATTCAAATTTTTGTCTACAATTACTAATTCATCGATTTAAAAGGAAGATCTGAGCTCATTTCTCGCTGGATCATTTCGTGCTTCAAAAACCCCAAATCATTGATCAGTTTTGCGATTTTGATGAGAATTGATTTGAACAAGTTTAAGGCTTCAGAATCTTACCTTAGTCGCTTAGAATTGCTCTAGATCTGATTTAGATCGTTTTGATTGTCTCCAGGTGAAAATCAGATCTCCGATGACCAAAAAACAGATGCCCTAAAAATCTGTAATTTCTTCGTTTCTTTCTATTTTTGTTTCTCTGTTTTGCGATTTAAAATGTGATGAATAGTGCTCGCATGAACAGTATCTACAGGTGAACAATACCCGTGGTTACTGTTCATAAAGAAAAGTTTTACCAAGTTCTCACTTTTTTTTGAAGTTAGTAAAAAAGGCCTCCACAAATATCTTTTTTATTTTTCAATTTTTTTCAACTTTAACCAACGTGATTTATTTATTTCTTTAATAAATATTGTAATAAACATTTAAATCTTGTTTTTGGACATTTTTATATTTATTTACTATTTTTAAAATTTTATTTATTTCCTTTTTATTTACATAAAAATTATTATCATTTTTTACTACTTAGTTAATTAATTTATACACGTATCATATATTTTTAATACATATATATAATTATACGAATGTACACGCATAATTCGTACAAATTTTATGTATTTACACACATTTATTTTTATTAAAATTAATTTACGTGTCAAAATAAAATATGAAGTGTTACAAAATCAATTTCTTTTTCTTCCTTATTAATGTCATTTGAACTCTCATTTCTCGACAACTCCATCATTATTTTTTTCCCCATGAGCCAACATATTATTCAACCTCAAATGGTGATGTCATCTTCTAAAATTGCTGGAG
This sequence comes from Tinospora cordifolia, assembly GCA_030144865.1. Classification (NCBI taxonomy): domain Eukaryota; kingdom Viridiplantae; phylum Streptophyta; class Magnoliopsida; order Ranunculales; family Menispermaceae; genus Tinospora; species Tinospora cordifolia. The sequence goes on along the minus strand of JAJIYU010010478.1, from coordinate 12,888 downwards.
CATCATCTTCCATCTTATTTCTTGTTCTTGTAATATCCCACATTGATCCAACTCAATGGGGATTCTTAGGATAAATGTGCTTTCGAGGGTGTTTCATTGTGCCGAGCGTTTTTGGAAGACTTAGGTTCGAGTCTTGCCAAAAACAAAACTTTTCACTCAGTCAGTGGTGGCTAAGGTTGAGACAATATCATTACGGAGGGCTCAGATTGTTGCAAATAGTATGAAAGCCACTTTGTGTGTACCAGAGGTGTGAATCTCGAGGACGAGATTGTTACCAAGGAGGTGGATTGTAATATCCCACCTCGGTTCGACTCTAGGAAAATTCCTGGGCTAAATGTGCATTTGAGGGTGCCTCATTGTGTCGAACGCTTTTGAGAGACTCGATTCAAGTCTTTCCAATAACAAAATCCTACACCCAATCAGTGGTGGCTAAGGTGGGGACAATATCGGTACGTAGTAGGCCCCGGTTGTTACAATTTTCCTCCTTGAAAATCAGAAGAGACAAATTCATTGAGGCTACCAAAACAATATTTATTATTTTTCTCTCTTTTATTTCAAGCACCCACGTTGTTTGAATATATATTAGTTTTTTAACCCCTCAATCGTCTAATTCCTCAAGGTAACCTTGTGGCAAGAGGGTGCTTGTGAAAATACTTCATAAGGTACAATCATCTCATTCATTTTTCTTCTTCTTCTTCTTCTTCTTCTTCTTCTTTTTCTTCTTCTTCTTCTTCTTCTTCTCCTTATTGTTATTATTATTATAGAATTACTAATGTTTCATGGGTATATATATATATATCAAGGAAAAGTTTCAAACATGCAGTACTATGTAAAAAAAAATATTATTTAAGATGGAAAATCAATTTTAGAATTTCATGTACTCAGGCTTCAAAGTTTTAAAATATGAATTATCTATACAATAAGTGTATAATTATTTATGTAATACATGTATATTCAAGGCTACATACATGTATTTGAATAGGTAATAGTGCAGTTGGCATGATCATCTACATACTGAAATTAATCATATATAAATATATATATACATACACATATTAGGAGTTGTCATTAATTACAACGCATGATCAATATCATGGTTTAGAAGGTTTTCACACGTAAAAGATATGATTTAGAGGAAAATAGTAGATGAGCATATTTATAGATTATATGTATAACGGTAGGACAAACATAAATTGTTAATAGCAGATTATATGTATATATGATCATGGATTGATTGAATATAAGTAATGTAATATAACGATTAACATGAGATAACAAGTGACATATTTTATATAATGATTTATAATATATATATATATAATCGCTATATTACAGTACTTATATTCAATCAATCCATGATCATACATATAATCTGCTATTAACAGTTTATGTATGTAATTTGCTATTAACAATTTATGTTTGTCCTACCATTATACATATAATCTACTAATATGCTAATCTGCTATTTTCCTCCGCATCATATCTTTTACGTGTACAGACCTTTTAAACCATGATATTGATCATGCTTTGTAATTAATGTCAACTCCTAATATGAGTGTATATATATATATATATATATATGTAATTAGATAAATGGTATAAATTTGTGGTATATTAAAATTATGAGTTGACGATTATAATTCAAAAAAAATATCATAGGTTAAGAACTCAAGACATCGGTACTACAGTATACAAAGAAAATGATTTGAAGATTTGCATTGGCTAAGTAGAAATGATTACGTAGCTCTTTAATATTATTTGAGTTGTAAATATGAAATGTGTTTGTTTATTATTTTGAATCAATATTCGATGCATGCTAGTGTGTTAATTGATAAACTTTTTCATTTTATAATTATCACACATTTATGATGATTACATGTTTTCAAAATAAGTTGCATATATTATACGTTGTTAGCAACCCGGCAAGTGTACCGGATCGCAGTAGTAATTACCGGTAAGACCGGGTATCGTTCTCAGGAAAAAAGGGTTTGCTTGTGATTTCGAATACCAAATTTACTATTGATCACAATTTTATCAAGACTAGATTGGATGTAATTGAATGAAGTTTAAAACTAGAAACTGCTCTAAATAAAGATAATAGTTAATGTTAAGAATTCAATATATAAACATGCCTAGGATAGTGAATGTTGCTGCTTAGTTTGTAAATCTTCGTTATACTTATGAATTACTTAATCTATGAGCTGTAGCATCAATGGTTGAAATCATTTCCCAAGGTATTTCAACACTCACTAGATTTGTTTTGTCAAACATTCTTCAGAAGCGTTCACTTAACAATCTATGTGTTCTATCCAACAATCCCTGTGCAACTCCCTAGATTGGTCAACAATCTCTCAATAAATCAATCGGTCTAAGTCCAAATTGTGATATCCACCCTTTAGGCTTCTCTCCCGAGATAGACCAAAGTATTAAGTTCAATACATCTATGGCCAGTAGACATAAGGCTTTAAGTCTACACAATAACGAATAGAATCTATAACTCAGTAACGACAATTAGATATTACAAACTATCCATTGAACATCACATCCCAGACAATAAAACTGATTAGCTAGACATGAATTCAAAGGAAATCATAAAATTAAATTCGAAGAAGTAATACATACTCTAATCTCTTAAACAATCTTCAATTCTCAATAAAAATCTAGTTTTTCATGCCCTAACAGCCGTCACAGTGATTTCTCTTCGATCTTCCGTCCTCTCGACTCTAATTACCCTTTTCTATTTATAGTCCCACACTAAAAAACCTAAAAAATACAAAAATCTTGCTAGACAATCGAGAGAACGCAGTCCATGACTTTTATGTCAAAACCCAGGAATTCTCCACATTCTGTCCATCGTGGTCTATGCTATTTTTGTGCAAATCACATTCTGGTAACTGCGGTCACCAGTGCTTTATCTGCTGGTTCTATTCTTCTGTTGTTACTGCGGTCTACTGGTATTTTCTCATGATTCCATCTCTTATTTGCCTTCTTCTGATGCATTCTTCCTGTGTGCTTCAACTTGTATCCTGCAATACACTCAATTCCTTTCCCAGACATCATTTTCTTATAAAAGAATATCAAAACTATAGAAAACAAGGCTTAAAAGTTATTAAACAATGTAAATCCCTAACTACATGCAACTATTGCTAATTATGCAATTCTTTACTTCTATTTTCCCTTATTTCTTATAAAATGCAACATTTTGCCTATTCTAATGTTAGTTTGTTATGCAACTAACATACGTGAAATAACATGTGGTGTGACTCTATATGTGATTGGTTATATGCTTTTAAAATATTATGAATAAGTTGTCTTTGAATCATGAGATTGTGAAACTGCTAGAATTTGGAATCTTATTATCATTGTAATTTCATTATAATCAAGAATTGAATCATATACCAATGCAATGAGTCACAATTGATCACTGTAGGTGTTCTCAAGTTATGAAATTTGCATTATGGTTTGAAGTAGAACATTGGGTTAGACCCTAGTTCTTGGACATTGGATGATAGGCGTGTTCCAATACTCCTTGCCATTAGTACTAGGTGCACTTTGTTAGAATATGTGATGTGATGAGAACACCGAGAATGGTGCTTTCAGTCTGAATGTCAAACGAAAAACAATTAAATTGTTTGAAACACCTAATGCTTAATAAGTGTTTACATGTTCTGTATTTTGACTTTAATAATGCTTGAGATGTATAGCGTATGCTCCACTATGCTCTTTGAGCTCACCCCACTTCTTATTTTTAGGTATCTAGTAGTTGAGCAATGTCGTTAATGATATGCAACAGAGTGTGGTTAGTTTAGCACTCCTTGATGAGATCATCTCAGTCATAAATTTATTATTGTCTTTAGTTAGACAAGTTATCAAAGAATCTCTCCTTATTTCATTTATGGAGTTGTTATGTAAAATATGGCCATGGAGTCAGATGCTAGTTTGAATATTGTTAAGGTTAAATTGAACAAATATGTGATCTCATGTTTTTTAGTTATTAATCTATTTATTTATCCATTTATTCAATTATATAATATTGTACGATGTGACTTGGTGGGACCAAGAAATTATTTATGATAATGTAACAATAATGTTCGAATTTTTTATTGTGATAAATGGATGCTTGTAAAAAAATATATACGTCTATACGTTTGGAATGCGCATGTTATGGTTCTAGTTCAAGAATCAAGGTATTGCATTTATCTTGATTTATAGTCCACTTATTCATATTATCATATTAAAGATTATTGCATATTGAATAGAATAGACAGATTATTGGATATTGAATAGAATAGACGCGACACCCCTAGAATGATTAAGACAATGTTTTCGAGTGTTTCTAAAATAATAATTTTCTTTCAAAATTATTTTACGCTTGAGAATTCCTCTTTTTTGCGTGAAAAAACATGAGTTTCCAAAACGTTAGTGATTTGTTTTCTAGAGATTTAGATGACTTGATAACGATGGACTGAAGCTTTATAATCCTAAATCCACGCCTAGATAGTAAATTTTTCGACATTTTACTGAGAATATGGAGGTTCCATTATGTTGGACCTATGCTAAATTATGATCTTTGAGTTTTGAAAAGTTAGTTGCATGTCAATTATTTTGATTAAATGAGTAAATTTGGTGTGGTATGTCATTAAATTACAAATACACAAGGTAAAATTCATTGATTTGTTGAAATTTGCCCATGACTCAATTTTAGAAACTTACCCAAATTTTAAGGCTTTTGATGTTCTCAACCTTCAAAAATGAGTTTAAGTTGGTTTTGTTATGAAATATAAGAAAACTACTAGAAGATCAAGAAAATAAAAAGACAAACTAAAGAGAATAGAGAATGGAGGAAAACTTTTCATTCTCTTAATAAGAGGTTGGATTTTAACCTTGGTATGAACTTTACAAAGTAAGTATCCCTTTATATAGATTTTAGGAATTGGTGGTTACATAAATCATAATTACAATATTTAAATAATTTCATTAATTTGGACATAATGAGATTTAGGGGTTACACAATATTAAGTGGTAGTAGTTATAAAGGCATTCAAGATAATTATTTATAACACTCCTCTTTTGAATGTCCTTTATGTGAGAATATGTCTCATTAAAACCTTACTAAATAAAACCCAGTGGGACAAAAATCTAAAAGAAAAAAGAGTACATATTATTTTGCAGTCTTATACTATTATTAGGATTGTCTTATTAAAAATCTTATAAGGAAAACCCAGTGGGACAAAACCTTAGTTAAGGAAAAAAAGTACAGCGCATTAATCAATAACTCCTTTTTATTCTTCCCCTCATGATGACATGTATGGACTTTCTTTTGTTATCATACTTGAAATATCTTGAATCACCACATCCAAATCTATGTACAAGTTTATTAAATGTTGTACTTGACAAAACTTTTGTAAATAAGTCTTCAAGATCTTTACTCAATCTTATTTGTTGAATATCAATTTTACCATTTTTCATATGCTCATGTGTGAAGAGGAATTTTGATGAAACATGCTTGGCTCTACCATCCTTACTATATCTTTCTTTTGTCTAAGCAATATATGTTGCACAATCTTCATATAATGTTGTCATAAAATTTTGAGCAAATGATAACCCACATAATCTTTAAATATGTTGGATTATCAATTTAAACCATTCGCATAATGACTCGTTTCATAGCTTGCCAAAATATCATAGTGATTTGAAAAATCAGCTTCACGGATCATTATGACATCTCAATATTGTCATAATGAAAATAGATCATCTTTATGACCTTATTTTGTGAGTATCCGATAAAAGCTCAATATTTGCATTCTAGCCAACTTTAATGTTACTTTGTTTTTTGTTTTTTTTTTGAAAATATAGAATCATATTATTTGTTTATCAAAGATAACATAATATATGCTTAATGTTATTCTAATATCTCCGAGCTAGTTGTAATTATATCTTACAATTAATTTGGTACATAAATAAATAACTAATCTTGAGCAATTTGTTAAGAGTATAAGAACATCAATGATAATAAGATTTGGTACTTCAGAACCAATAATTTTTTCATCATCAAGATGAAGTAGTTTTTGTAAACTTTAAATGACCTAATTATCATTTGAGAACTTAATAGATATGCTTTGTCCATCTAAAACTTTCTGAAGAACTCAACTTGAAAAATTCTCAGTCTGTAGGCTGAGATAGAATTCTGTTTTTCCAAGATCTTTCATATCAATTTTTTTTCAAATTTGACATTTTTTCTATTTCTTCACTACTTCTCACATGGTCATAATATTTAAGTAGTAAATAACAAGGATATGCATAATAAATATAAATTAATAAATGTAATTATAATATAAACATGTAAATAACAATCAACAGGATTGTAAGATATGCACATGAATAATCAAGTAATATATGTGATATTGGTTAAACATTCTAAACTTTATATTTCGAAGCATTTGCTTTAAGCATGTATTTTAAATCTTTTAACAATTTTAATCCTTCTGGGATTTTAATCCTTTTGAGATTTTAATCCTTCTGGATTTTTCATATGTATCATCATCTATGGATCCAATTTCTTTGAAAATGTTTATAGAATATTCGTTTGTGTACAACATATCCTACACTATCAAGTGTTGGGATAACAATATTTTTAATTCGTCAATAAGTTTAATTTGTTTATTTTAATATTAACATTATTCCACAATCTATAGTGTAGGATCCTCATTTTATAAAATATTAATAGACAATTTAAAATATCATAAATATCATGAGCAATATTCATTTTTATTCAATATTTCACACATATATTGAATTTATGATATTTTTAATATATAAGGCATATTTATGTCGTTTTAGTAGACATTTACATCAAACCTTTTCTCTTTAGAAAATGTTTAATTCTTCAATATATATGTCTTCATGAGATATTTATGCTTTAGAATACTCACGTTCCCAATTTGTTCCATTCTATGAAATATTTAATTCTCAATTCATGGGACATGTAATCGGAATGTTATTTTATTTTTCTTGAGGAATATTTTGCATATGTGTCATTTGACTTGACCGGTAAATTACACTTTAAGTGCGTCAAATTTTTACAAATTACTTATGCATCAGTTAATTGATTTATATTTGCAAATGATTTATCTTGTGAACTACTAATTAGTTTTCAACTTCTCCTTTAAAATTCATGTTCACATAGTCGATTGATCTTGTGAACTATCAATTAGTTTTTAACTTCTCTTTTGAAATACATATTCACATAATCTCACATTGCATTGGCAATTTATATGTCATTATTTCAAAATTGGGTTTTCTCCGCCTAATGACAATAAAATTGCTTCATTTAATCATTTCATTATAGAAGCGCCATATTGAGGTTTTTAAAACATTTGGCTAATTATGTCAAAATATAAATATATTTACGCAAAAAAAACCTTTTGCTCCCAATCATAATATATTTTAATTGACTTTATATTTCAAAAATATAATTGTTCTTCAAAAATGCTTATTTACAATTTGTAATTTACTTTTCAAGAGTAATTATTGTCAATATATTTATTGCTCTTCGAAAGCAATTTTAACAAAATATAAAATATTATTTTGTTATTACAAACATGTTGTAATTGTTAATATACTACTTGCCCTTCAGAAGCCATTAATAATTTTTCAATCTCAATATATTTTTATTGAGGCATTGATCAATCATATGGTGGAACTCTATATATCCAACCAATATCAACTTATTTGATAAATAAAACGAACATATTATAATCTTTAATTTCATGTGTCACAATAATGACATTATTCCACTTCAAGGGAATAACAATAATTATAATCATGTTATCAACAACTATAACCATAATTCTGGTTCTTGAAATACTCTCAATTATGATTTGTGTCATATAGATTATATCAAAATATGATTTCTTTACTTTAACATTTTAATGCTACTTCTAAATCATATTTCTTGTTAAATAACCTTTTTTTTAATATAAATATTATTTTATAACACTTTAATATTTAAATATTACATGATTCATCATATGGTCAAAATAAAATTTCAATTTAAATGATCAAGTAACATTACAACTTTATTGCAAACTTAATTAAGATGAATCTCTTAATAACATTTGTCATGAAATATTTATAAAATTAATTTGAAACAATAGATAAATGTCAAATAAAAATATTAAATAATAAAATAAATTGTATGTGTTCAAAGATAATATTAATTAATAATCAATTTTTTCACTTAAAAACAATGATTGAATAAAAATTTTTGAAATGATCTATTACCATTTGACTATTTCTTAATTGGCTTCAAGGTAATTTAGAAATCTATAATTATATATGTAGATCTATATGCGAAACTCAATCGTGTTATATACATAGCACTATAACTTTGACATTTCAAAATATTTCAATTGCTTCTAACTAGTTGTAATAATTTTATAATTTTATTTTCAATGACTTTATACTAGAAAATCTCACTATCAAGACCCTTTTGATAGCCAATAATCAAAAGTTATTTCTCAATAGTTTTAAATTATAAAATATTTATTTCGTTATATAGCTTTAGGCTATGAATTTTCTTTTTCAAGTTTTGTTATTTTAATAGATCAAATTAAATATCATAATATATGTGACACCCCCGAACCCCCAGACCGGAACCCAAGTCCTCATGCATGCGTCATGTGGGGCCAGCACATCTACTAGCGCTCCCTTCAGCTCTTTGCTGTGTACGCAGAACTTTTTATCTCTCTGTGGGTCTGATCCGCCAAGAACCCAAGGTTGTCAACCTCTTTCTACACGCTAAACCCAAGTCTCAATTTTCATCAAATGAGAAAACTATATCAATCCTGATAAACATGCTACTATGTTTATCGATGAATATCATAATTCAGAAAATAGTTTCAAATATTTCACCAGATTTTTCACAGTAATTATCTAGAATAGAAAGCAAATCTCTGCAGCGGAAACCATCAAAACATCAACCCATCTATCAGGGCTCAAGTAAAACTATAATATACATGATAATAGTCACTGAAAGTCACATAGCAAAAATCATCTCAAAACCGTGATAAAAAATAGGCTCACAGAGCCAAAGTCCCAATAACATTTTAAAATGTTCAACAGTTTCCAAAAAGAAATATTCGGCCACACGGCCTGTTCAAAACATATACATGATCAGTGAAAATTACAACAAAAACTAGAACACAAGTCTAACAGTGATCTCCCAGCGAGATCACCACACCAACCCTGAGTCGATAGTCAACTAGGGTACTCCACCTCCGCGAGTACCTGTAAAAGAAAATGGAATGAGCTCAAGAGCCCAGTGGATCATCTCTACACATCACTAACATTATATAAACCAAAAATCCAAAACATGCACACACTTTCATTACATTAATCGTTTCACATAGTTATTTGTTTTGTTGTATCCTAAGACCGAAAGAGCCATACTCCTGGTGTTCCTCTGGTGACAATAATCGATCCTGGCAGTACTGCCTCGAGCTACGATACCGTTCACGACCTGTCACATCGTCCAAGAATAAGCGCAATGGTATACGGCCAATGCTCGCCCGTTCGAGGAAACTCACAGCCTTCGCAGGAGGCTTCATTAAGAACACCAACGATGAGATCTGCAAGATGTTGTGCGGCAAATATGGCCACGTCCACGAGTCGTCGACAGATACCTACCATTGCTCCGGTACGTTGATTTTAAATCTTAATTTAATCTTCTTTAGTTACAACAGGTTTCATTCATACCCAATCAGCATGCAAAATATCTAAATCATATAGCAATTGACATAAATAACCAGACATTATGCAGCATATTCAAACAAATAATGAAAGCATATAACCAGATATTATGCTCAATCATCAATCAAGGCATCCAAACATGCTACACACCCTAGCATGCATCTAATACCCTAGGCTACACAAACATCATGCCTTGAACCTCAAGCCTACATAATACTAGTGAGCAAGAGAATCCCGCCCACCTGATATCAATGAACGACCCTTGCGCCTACTCGCGAGGATCACGCTCGAAATCCACAAGCTGAAATAATTAAACCACGTCATTCAGTCCAAATCCTCAACAATTCCTCTTCAACAAATATCCAAAAAAATCCAAATTTCCATTCCTCCTCACAAAAATATGAAATTATAGTCAACGCGTTCCAAACTAAGAATAGAACACATTTAGAACGGATTACAACTTCAAAAGAGGAATAGATTGGGTTTTATTACCTATCAAGCGATTTGCACCCTCCAAAAATCCTCCAAATAGACAACTTTTCTCTGGATTCGTCTAAAACTACAAATGAACAGTCAAAACTAGGGTTCCGGATCATCTTATACAATCAAAACCCTCAAAACCCTTATTTTTGATACGGAATCTGAATGAATTGATAGAATTGAAACTTAAACGATTGAGAGGTTCAGATTCCTACCTTAGATCTTTAACTCCTCCTTGAATCTGCTCTGGATCATCTCTCTGGAACTCTGGCTCAACTTGAGAAATTCTGTGCGTGAAATGACGAGTTTAGGGCTCAAAACTGTTTAAATTTCGCGTAATGACCGCGGTCGGCACTTTACGGACCGCGGTCACCACGGTGACCTAGCTTTTTTTCGAGATTTTTCATTGAAGACCGCGGTCACCAGCATGGAACCTAGTTTTTTCATGTATTTTCAGCCTTTTTTCCATTTCCAAACATCTTGATTTATTTTATTTCCATACCATACTATATAATAGTCATTTAAAACATGTTTTCACACATTTTTATATTTATTTCATAATTTTTAAAAATTCATTTTCGAGTTGTGTGCGTTTGAAAACTTTGAGGTGTTACAATATTTTGTATATAATTAGTACTGCAACTTCATGCGTAACCAACCATAATATTTTTGTATTTAAATAAATAAAAGTAATAAGATTTTGACTGAATTTTTTTTAATAGCTTCAAGCTATATATATTTGAATCAGAAAGTTTTCATTTATTTATATGAATTAAAATTTATTAAAAAAAATTAGTTAACATGCATGATTGAAATAAATCTAAATATTTTAAGGGCCTTTGAGTCTAAAGGCCTTCGAGGCCTTGGTCTTTGATTCAAGTATATAAAAAATAATAATAATTTCAGTCATATACATAATTTTTCTCATGTAACTTGAGATATAAACAAAATATTATATCAAGTTAATAGATTTAACAAAATTGAATAAAAATTTTAATTTTAATTTAAATAAAAATATCATCTTAGAGTTATTTTTTAATTTAGAAAAATAATCTCATTTAATTTACAATCTCTTTATGCCTTATAGCATAATATTAATTATTTGAAAACAATGAGCACTAAAATATGATAATTAATTTTAGAGAAATTATTCTTGTTTCGATCACTATATATATAATATTATGACAATTATATTCATTTCTATTAATAATTATTAACAAATCAACATTCAGTTCATGGAATGTGTAATACCATTTGGACGAATAATTTTATGTCGAAATAATTTTTATTTTGCTTATGCATCAAAATCTGCAATTTAATACTTATATTCATAAAAATTATTTATTTTTCATAATATTAATGAAATAGATGTATATTTACCATTTTTCATAATATTAAACATCTATACTTTTAACTTTCATATATAATTCGTAAATGAACACACATATATTACTATAATAAAATTATAATAAGAAATAATGTACGAATGTTAATAACACCAAGAATAATTTTTTTATTTTCAATTGTTCACATCTTGATTTTTTTTTCCAAAAGGTACTCTTTGTATAAGTTAGTAGGACAACCTCCAAGAAAGAGCAGTGAGACAGAGTTTTTTTAAATAACCGACCTTCTAGAACATGATAACTCATCTTTCTTTTAATATTTAGCTTTACTTGGAACACGACTTACATATTATCAACTCAAACTTGTAGTACTATTTGTATTATAAAAAAAAGAAGAATATAACATAAATAATTAATTATATATCAAATTAATTATTCATTTGTCACATTTTGACTTTTGATTTCTGATGTAAAAGATTGCATAAGACGCAATTACATAACATATTTTTTTAGTTAAAGGTATTATATATAATTTATATTGAATCATACATATATACAAAAGATATGCATCATTCAAATAATAATATAAAAAACAATCTCACAAATTAAAAACATATCTTCGAAGCTCTTGTTTCTTTAATTTTCAAGATATTTTCATTAAGAGCGTAATTGTGTTGATAACGTGTTATGAGATAAAAGAAAACTATGAGAAGATAAAGAAAATAAGAAGACAAACTAGAGAGAAAAGAGAATGGAGGAAAACTTTTTATTCTCTTGATAAGATGTTAGATTTCAACCTTGTTACAAAGTTTACAATGTAAGCACCCCTTTGTATAGATTTAGGAATGGGGTTGCATAAATCATAATTATAATATTTAAATAATTTAATTAATTTGGACATAATGAGATTTAGGGGTTACAAAATACTAAGTGATAGTAGTTACAAAGATATTTAAGATAATTATTAATAATAGGTTTATACTTAATTGGACATAAATATGTTAATTCATGTCCTAATTAATATTTTTTACTTATGCTATGATATAGGCCTAATGATTGAATATTCATAAGTTTTGGGCTTTGATGCAATTGACCCTTGATTATAAAACTTGGATATATTATAAGAATTAGCTTTATGTTGGGATGATTTGAAGCATAAATAAACTATATTGACTTGATATCATTATCGAGACTAATTAATACGTAATGTCAGCATATGGATAATGGTAGTACTTGAAACAAAATTGTGTGATATTAAACATGATTTGAATTGATTCATATCATAAAGAATCTATGTTGTTTATACTATGGTTTA
>JAJIYU010010477.1:0-16040 GCA_030144865.1 Tinospora cordifolia | reverse complement strand
TCAAAAATACAAACGAAGGGTGGCGCCATTATCTTATGAGATTCCATGGTAAAATACACCAATTAACCTTTATCTTGTGCATCACTCAGAACAAGTTGAATTGGAGTGTTTCCTTAAGCCAAAATGGAAATCTTAGACCATCATCTTGTGTCCACCAAGTATGATATGGTACACCAAAAAGCCTTGCTACCATGACGTCCCCATGGGTGGAAATTAGGAAGCATTATCTTGCTCAAATGCTTGACGCCGAAGTTTGAATGAGATAGGAAAGATTCTTGGTCCACTTCCTAAACTAGATTAGAAACATACCATACTCACAAGATTACGTCCCTAGCTAATTTAGGAGGTGTTCTAAATCTGATTTTATGCTCAAGCAAAGAATTCTCTAATCAAAAATGACAAAATAGGAAACTTTCTATGCATGCTTGTGTGATGACCAAACAAAGGAACTAGCTTAGAAATGTTGCTAAGTTCCATGATCTAATTCCATATGGACATCCAAATTGATTTGAATATATTCCAAAACTGATTTGATGCTCACACATAGATAGGAAACTAAATAAGAATCCTATGGATGCTCACACTTAGATTGGAAACCATAGTGGTCCCATTATCTCAAGTTATGAGCACACTTGCCCTATTCAAGCAAACCGTCCCCTTAAACTATGGAATGTTGCTCAATTTGTGAGCTGCCCAAGCTGCCCAAGACGTCCCCCTTGTGCACACTTATTCTTCATCCCAAAGCACAGAGTTGACATTTCTCTCTTAACTTGTTCTAGCCTTCTTCTTGGCAACCTTTGTGTTCTTCTTTATATTAATACAATGTTCATTGCATGTTTAGTTTTCAAAAATCATTCATGTTTCAATTTCAAAATTTTAATTATGATTTCAATGTCAGCTTAGTACATGAACATGTTTTAAGCATTCATGAATCCATGCCATGTCTAGTACCATGTTTTGGTTTATTTCAATGTATGATGCATGTTTTTGGATGATTCATGCCTTGATTTTTAGATTGTTTTTATTTTGAAATTTATTTATCTTATTTTATGATTCTTGAATATCAGATTAATAATGGGATGTTGGTGATTAATAAACATGTAGCATCATAGTGGACATGTGGGACACTATGGATGTTCTTTTCATGCGACTAGTTCACATGGTGTCAAACCAAAATACTTGGTTGGTGGGTAAGAGGCCCTGAGTCCTAAAAGTCGAACGAAATTGGCTAAGAAATGCCTTCTTCACTCTAAGGAGGTATTTTGTAGGAACATCAAGGGCCTTGAAAACCCTTTTGGTCTAAGTCACAACTATACACAAAATGTTGCTTGAAAAACCTAATGTATGCAAGTGTATGAATAATAGATGTGCTTTTAGTCTAAATTAGAAAATTGGTTGTTTGAAAAGGATCCATTGGGCTATGTGCTACTCTTCCTCTCTTATTTTTCAGGAAATTGAACATGCATGAAGATGTTGAAAATAGTGATAGTCTCTTTATTTTTAGAAAGCTTTTATATTTCAATGTAAGGGTATGTAGCCCAAGTTTTGAATATTTTGTTGTAATAGTTTTATTTTAAGATTGAGTTATGTACTCTACTTTATTTAAATTAATTAAGTTTATAAATTTCTTTTATCTCTTGTATTATTGCTTTATTTAATTTGATTCCTAAAATTGAGTTAAGTACTCTAGAATTGCATTAAAGCATAAGATAATTGAAATAGAATGCCATGTGTCAGTCACTTTGAAAATAATACCGGCCCAATCCGCTTGTATGGTTAAGTTCATCGTCAAAACAGTGGTTATGTCCAAAAATTGAAAGAATATGGGGATTGTGGTGTTACATGGAACGAGGAAGTAAGCTTTAAACACTCTTTTAAGAGAAGGAAACATGTTCTAAATGAGCTTTTGGCCCCTTCTCTACAACACAAAACAAGAAAATATAAGCAGTTTGTTCATTTTCAAAAGTGTAAAGATGGGAATGTCAACTGCTTTCATTTCTACGAGCATCCAGTTAGCCAAGAATATGATGAGATCAATTGAAACCTCAACACAATGCTTTTCTAATGAAACTAGGGTCCTGAACTTTTGATAGTATTTAAAGGAGCTAAAAAAATGTCTTTGAACAATCCAAATTGTCTTAATGAAGCATTGACTATTAAGTTTGCATTTAATAGAAAAAAAAATAATTCTAAATAGGGAAGCAATAATTTTTTAGGGAAGAATAATGAATAAAATGCGAATTTATAGCGAATTTAGTGTTTTCGATGAGAAATTAGGCACTTAAAGCTAACTACACCCTTCTGATTAAAGATTTATATAGTAAAACATTCCTAAGTTGAGAAATTTTGTTTCAAGTGAGTAGTGTACCCTTTCTCCACAAGAAAAATACAAGAACAACCATCTTAAATTATTTTATCACTTCCTTGAGTGCAAGGAGAGCGATAAAAGCTATTTTTGACTCTACAAGTGCCTAGCTTGGTAAGAATGAGATAAATAGTTATGCTTATTGTTACTTGATTCCTCCTACAAGGAATTAGGGGCCCAAAACACATTTGACTTAATACCTCAAAATTTCATGAACGCGTGCACGTTGACAACAAAAATATAGAATCAATTAATCAAGAAGTAAATGAATTAAAATCATATTTTATTTAAATGGATGCATAACCTATGGTTTGGGAAATAAAATCAAATATTGGTTGATTGAAATATTGGTTGACTGAAATAATGGTTGATTAAAATCAAATATTGGTTTGAGAAATAAATCAAATACGGGACGATTGGAAAAGAAAATAAAAGCTTGCTCTTCAAGCTTTAAGGCAAGATTGAAAAAAAAAGAGAAAGAACTAGAATTTTTATGCTTGAAGAAGAAAGGAGAACAAATTGAAAGAAGTTGTTGTGTTTTGTGAAGAATAAGAACAAAAAAGGGGGTTCGCTAGGTTTAGACTTAAAATAACAAAGAAGAGAAAGAAGAAGATGTGCTACGATTTTGGTATAGACAAGAAGAGCGAAGATGAGAGCTGAATGCAGTGTTTGCTCACGCAAGGATGAAGAATGTCACTGCTATTACGTTGTTGTTCGTTGTAAAGAAGAAGAACAAAGAACCAACACAAGGCATTGCTACTTGTGTGCGACGAAGAAGATGGTCTAGGCTGTTGCTGCTACTAAAGAATGAAGAACGCATTCTTGTGCATTTCTGTGTCTCATGAACGAAGAAGACGAACCGAAAAGAGGTCCAAAATTTTGGGCACAATGATGCCCTAGATTTGGTTTGCATTCGTGCAATAGCCACTTCAAAACCCTTGTTGTGCTGATTTTGAACCTAGATCCGTGAAGAACGAAGAAGGAAAGAATAAGACACAAGTGTGGTGCTATTTTGATGAGTGAAGAATGAAAACCCAGCTGTGTGCACTGCTGTTGGGCAACGAACGCAACTGCAGCTACATTCTGTGGGTGTGTTGCGCGAAGAAGAAGGAAGACGAAGGAGTAGCACTGATGTTGCTGCATTTTATTATCTACAAGAAGATTAAGAAAAAAATGTGATGCCTTAGGTTTGGTTCAGCAGCCATTAGAGCACATTTAAGGCATCAAAAGTCCATTTCGAAGAGGGGTTTCGACGTTAGGAATGCTTCAAATTTGGTGAGCTTCGTTTTGCCTTCTAATGGATGCTTAAACTGATTTGTGTTAATGTTTTTGATAACTTGAATGTTGTATTTGGATTTATAATAGATCAAGGACATCGAATGTCATTGGAAGGGGTTTTGAACAGAGGATGAATTGCAGATAGGTATAAAAGTTTATTTTCTTGATTTCGGGCTATAGTTAGTTCAAATGAATTATTTGAATGATTTGGAATGTGAAGAACACAATTGCGAGGTTACAAAACCTCTTAAGTGGAAAAAGAAAAATTTTGGAACCTCTTTATCAAAGGATTTTTGTAGTTATATTTTTTTTTTTATAAATGCTTTCCATACTGTTATGTGATTATATTAATTTGATGTGGAGGATGAATATTATTGAAGTTAAGGGGTTCGGAGATTAAGAGATTCATTTTAAACTCTATTATTTGATTTGTCTGAATGCGAAGAAAGGGAATAGAATATTTAGAATTTCAAATATTTAAAGATCTAAATTTGAGACCCTAATTGAAGTTTTACTGTTTTAAATTATTAGTTCTGATGTAAATGAATTATCTAGAGGTGAATAAACGATAGTTTTAGAGTTATGAAGGTTCGGGATAGGAGATTTAATTTATTTTTAGGATTTAACGAATCTAAATATCTTTGAGAGAGATATAATCATTTTAATCTTAAATCATTGAGTTTGTACTAGTTAAAATAAATTTTTTCTTGATATGAATATAAAAGAAAGAGTTTGGAAGTTTAGAACATCTAGTATGTGGAAATAGGGATTTTTGGAACCCTAGTTTAGATTTATGTGGGTGGAACCCTTGTTGTAAAAATAATTCCTTAGAAGATAGAAAAGATCATTGGAGGAAATTCTAGAGATTTTGAACTCTAATACTAAATTTATTTTGAGGTAGATGGAAAAACGCAGATTATTAAAAAGATTAAATTTTTAGAATTTAATTTTTTGAGAGTTTTAGGAATATAAGATTCTTAGAATTATTTTCGTTCAGTAGGACTGATCGAAATAGGAGCTTGAGGAACTAACCATAATGATTTTCATTGCAGATGTATATTTTGGAACAAACCCTAGCAACGAACAGAGGCAAAGGAAATCCAAGAAAATTTCAGATGGGTGGTATTTCCTTGTTCAAAATATGGTGATTGTTAGTTTAAGACTTAGCAGCGTGATATGATTTTGGATTGAAAGGATGGATGCACTTTGATGCCGATTTTAATCGAGTTTTCTTAGCTTGTTCATTTATGTTCATATTTCCCTTTTCATTTCTATTTTGTTGATTTTGTTCCTGTATAATATTAGCATGATTATGATTGATTATGAAACTAAATAAGATTAAGGATTATTAAGAATAAATGTACCAATGCAATGGGTCGCCATAGACACATTGTACCTCTCTGCATAGTGTAGGATTGCACACCGTCTGGGCACATCGTGGGTATTTCCACCCTATAATTGTTGGATAATAGTTGAGTTGTTTTGGAAGTTGGAAACTACTAGATAGTTTTACCCTTTCTTAGATAGTAATCCTAAGGGTATAGCTGGATTGTATACTTGGAGAGTTACATCATAATGGTATAACTGGAGGCTTACCTGGAGAAATTATGATGGTACAACTGGATTGTGTATCAAAAGTCACTCATGGATTACAGGAAATACCAGCAGTGGATTCTCTTTTTGTCATTAGAATTGTTACAACACAATTTAATGCTTGAAACGCTTAATGTTTGAAAGTGCTAGTAATGTTTTGAATGCTAGTTTGCATAATGTTGATGATTGTAGGAAGGACCCACTGGGCATTCAAGCTCAACCTAATATTATTTTTTAGATACACATGGACATAGTGTACAGTGACCTACGTTAGGAGACTTCCATTTTGATTGGAAATGTAACACCCCGCCCCCCTCCTGCGGGTCGCGCACGACTGAGAAAGCGCGCCCACTCGCCTGGGAAGCCGTCGCTGCGTCGTCTGTCGAGAGCCGGAGCGCTACTAGAATCATTTATCAAATTATGTTCTCATATCTATTATCAGATTATGTTTCTCTTTCTTTCTATCTCTTTCAGGACATGAAATTCATTTAAATAGGCACCAATTTTTTTTTGAAATAAACTTCTAAATAAACAAAATGGATAGGTGCAATTTTAAATGAAATGAAGACATCGAGTTCAAATTTAAACAATTTAAAAGTCTCCAAGGTAATCTCAAACATCAAGATATATGTAAAATGTTTAAAACAAAGGGAAAGAAAAGGAAAAGAAAGGGGCACATGCCCAGCTCAGTCAAATACAAAAGTACAATGCGCAGCAAAGACTGTCGACCCCTTCGGCAAGGTTTCAAAACAACCGAGTCCTCTGCGAGGTTCGTCGACTCGCGCTATCTCAAAAATCACCTAAAAAAGTGAGGGGATGAGCTCGAGAGCCCAGTGAATCATACTGCACATCACTAGCATTATTCAGACCAAAATACAAAACATGCAAACACTTTCATTACATTAGAGCGTTTCAAACACTTTATTGTTTTTCGTTGTAGTTAAGACCGAAAGGTTTGTGGCCTCGATGTCCCCTTCGTCGTCCGAGAGCGAATCCGGAGGTACCGCCCAAAGGCCGGTTACCTTTCGGGACCCTGGCGGGGCGTAAGGTCTGAAATGACACTCAGCCTGCAACCAGTCTCATTGAGCACAACCACGATGACACCATAAGGCCGGTCACCGCGCCAGTACGTGGTTCTTTTGTCATAATTTAATCTTCTTTAGTTTCGCGAACAAGGTTTTCAATCCATAACAGCATAACATGCACTAATCTATACAATTAAAATATATAATCATTCTGGCAATCTTATCTGTAGAGAACACATAACCGGACGTCATGATATCATGGGAATCATTCCAATCAATCCATATATTCCTTACAGGATACTAAGTACAAGAATAAAAACAACCATCATGTTTTATATTAAAAATCCAAATAATAGTAGAGAGTGTAGTAATCACACCCACATTAATTTTTTTTGGAGTCGCTCGCACCTCCGCGCTACTCTAGCGTTCCTAATCTAAAATTGGAATCAAGATAATTAATTTATTTATTATCAAGTTCCTCCTATTCACATTCATTTTTATTTGAAAACGTTCTTAAGCTCAATTAATTTCTAAAATAATTATAAAGTCTAAAAATCAGTTTCAGCTAATTTAGGATTATTTCAAAGTTCTAGAATTTTGTATATTTAGAATAAGACAATTTCTAAGTCCTCCGAATTTCTTAATCTGAATTTCAAAACCTTAATAGTTAATTTCTAAGCTTCTATGCTTTATTCACTTCTAAATAAATCTATTAGATTAGAACTAATAATTTTAAAACACTAAAACTTAAATTTGGGCTTCAAAATAATTCTTTCGTGTTCATCTAGTCTCATTTAAAATAAAATAAGGTTTCTATATCTAAGAGTTAAACTAACTCCAAAATATTACTTTATCACTTGAAGATCTCTACAAATTTAGCTAAACTATTCATATCATAAATAAGTTAATTACAAACAAAATAAGACTTCTAAATATTATAAGTTTAGTTTCAAGGTCTAAAATTTCATTCTTTTCCTATAACAGATTTAAAGATTCCCAAAAGTTTATATTTTTAATGTTTTTTTTAAATAATTAAGTTTTTAATCTCTAATATTATTCCTCGTCTACTAAATAAAAATCATTCCTAATTAAATTTAGGGTTATATCCGCTGAATCTTTTAAATTAGGATTGTATCTATAGAATCTTTTAAATTAGGATTGTATCCACAGGATCTTTTAAGTTAAGATTGTATCCGCAGAATCAAATCCCTAACATCTATTCAAAATCTACCTGCATCAAAATAACAATTCTAAAAATGTTGAATAAGGCTTTAACTTCACATTTTCACTATTGAGGTTTGAATTTTCTAATTTTTTTATTATGCGCATCTATAGTCCAAAACAAATTAATTTTGAACTATCTAAGTTTTTAAAAAAAATAAAAAAATATGCATTATACCTTTCCGAACGTTCTTCACCTTATTCGTGCTAATCGCAGCGGCGCACCAGCACAGATAACAGATGCACACACAGCTCTTCTTCGTTCGTTCATCCCGCTGCAGCAGATCATCTTCTTCGTGGTGTTGGAATGCACCAGTAGCTCAGATTTGTGCTCCTCTTCGTGTGAGACACAACTGCAATGTTGTTTCGTTCCTATTTGCAGTCGGTGAAGATGCAACAGCAGCAGAAAGTTCTAGTTGTTACACTTTGTTCCTCTGTTCGTGATTCACCCAAAATGCAAATCACTACACTCTTGCACACTAGATCTGTTCTTTGTGTATCAGCTAGTAAAAATCTTCATTTCACACTGAAAATGCACTAACAACAGCACCACGGCGGACAACAAGCAAACGGACAATAGCAAACTTACACCATGCGCTGCAGATCTGGTTTCTCTTTTCTTCAACACGAGCAGAGCACACCCGTTGCAGCAGCAGGCTTCTTCTTCATGGTGAGCAGCTAAACAAAGGTTGCAGCTCTATTTTTTTTTTTCTCGGTGAGCTACAACGAAAAAACAGAGGTTGCAGCTCTGTTCTTCTTCACCACAGATTGCAGGCACCAGGGCAAACCAAATCACGCACAAGAATGCACAGGCAGCTGGAGGACTGAAGACGCACCAACAATGAAAATAAAGCTTTGTAGATCAGTTTTGCCTCCACGGTGAGTTGCAACAGCTCAGCCCACCACAGTTTGCAAGCAGCTGCAGCTTGTTCCTTTTTCTTCTTTGTTAACTACGAACCAATAGGTGTAAGAGTGGTGAGCAGCAGCAAACTCACCAACAATAGCACCACGGGCAGCCAGCAAAATAGATCTGGCGTGGTTGAGCAGAGGTGGGTTTTTTTTTTTGATGGTGGAAAGGAGTAAATCCGGCAGCTTGAGGAGGAAGGAGTGGTTGTCCTTTGTAAATCCAGCAAGATCTGGAACGTGATGGCCGATTTCGTGAAGATTCGAACTAGCTCAAGCCTAGTTTGTGTAGATCTGATCGGCTGGTGATGGTTTGAGCTTGTAACAATGGCTATGCGTGAGGTACGAACTAGTTTTGCAAGCTATGAACCAAACAGCAGCTGTGGGCGTTCTTTCTTTAGATCTGAAACTTCTCCAGACCGTGGCTGATTGTGTAGATCCGAACCAGTTCAGTGGTTTTGAGCTTGTGACGATGGTGGTTTGATGATGCCAATGGCAAATCCGGCAAGATTGAAGATTCAATGATGAATAGTAACAAAACCAGATCCAATGAAATCTGGTTTTTTTTTTTTGAAGCTTAGATGAAGAAAGGAAAAGGAAATGAGTTCTCTCTTATTTTTTTTGTAAGATTGTATGCTTGATTTGTGTGAGCTCAAAATGTGGAACACTTCCCTTTATATATCAGCCCACATGAGTTGGTTTCACTTATTTTATTCATCTCATTTTTTTTTTGAAAACCATTATTTATTTATTTATTTATTTATTTATTCCATCTACCATATGATATTCAAAATCATGTATGCATATGCATACATATATATTTATATATATCTATGAAACATTTTTATTAATTCACTTAGAAAAAAACAATTATATATATATATTTTTAAATTCCCTTGCGATGTGCTCACATTACAAAAATTTGGGCTATTACAATCTACCCTCCTTAAAAGAATTTCGTCCTCGAAATTTCAAAGTACAAACGCCTGTATGATGCTCCTTGGTCAGGTGTTCCTGGTGAAAAGGGCAGGGTATTTAGTTCACATCTCGCTCTCCAACTCCCAGGTCGCCTCTTCCAAATCATGATGTCTCCACAACACCTTGACCAAAGGAATGTCCTTGGTCCTGAGACTCTGCACCTTACGGTCTAGTACTCTAACTGCTGGTTCTTCGTAAGTTGCATTGTCACGAAGTACGACCTCATCCTAGTGTATGATATGTGATGGGTCTGGCTCATACTTCCGCAGCATCGATACGTGGAAAACGTTATGAATCGAGGACATGCGATTCGGCAAGTCCAGCTCATAGGCGTACTCACCAACCTGCTTGAGTGTCTCTAAGGGACCGATAAACCTCGGTGTTAGCTTTCCCTTGATTCCAAACCGTCTAATTCCTTTTTGGGGACTAATCTTCAGGAAAATTCTATCACCCGGTTGAAATTCTAAAGGTCTCCTTCTTTTATCCACATAACTTTTCTACCTACTCTGAGTTGCCACTAGCCTCTTCTGAATCTTCTTTACTTGAATGTTCATTTCTTCTACCAATTCTGGTCCTGTGAGGACCTGATCCTCGAAGTCTGCCCAACAAGACGGCGATCTGCAGGGTCTGCCATAGAGCGCTTCATATGGAGCTATTCGTATGCTTGCCTGATAACTGTTATTGTAGGCGAACTCTGCCAAATGTAGGTACTTGCTCTAGTTGCCCTTGAAATCAAGGACACATGCTCTAAGCCTATCTTCTAATATTTGAATGACCTTCTCAAACTGCCCATCTGTCTGAGGATGGAACGCAGTGTTCATGGTGAGTTTGCTTCCTAGCTCTTTCTGCAAACTCTGCCAGAACTGAGAAGTGAACCTCGAATCTCTATCAGACATGATGGTCTTGGGAACGCCATGGAGTCTTACAATTTCCTTGACGTATAATTCTCCAAGTTTCCCGACAGGATCTGTAGATCGAATGGGTAGGAAGTGAGCTACCTTCCTCAGGCGGTCCACAATCACCCATATGGTATCTTCCCCTTTCTGACTCCTTGGCAGGCCACTAACAAAATCCATTGCAATGTTATCCCACTTCCATTCTGGTATTGGAAGTGGTTCCAACATCCCTGAAGGTCTTCTGTGCTCTGCCTTCACTTGCTGACATGTCAGACACCTAGAAACATACTGGGCTATGTCCTTTTTCATACCCTTCCACCAGTAGGTTTTCTTGAGATTCTGATACATCTTGTCACCACCTGGATGCATGGTATACTTAGTTTGATGAGCCTCATCCAAGATGATTCTTTTGCACTGTCCATTTCTCGGCACACAAACTCTGTTCCCCAATCTCAGTATACCCTCTTCATCAATTTTGTAGTCTGTATGCTTGCCTTGTCTAACACCCTCTGTGAGATCAACGATCCACCTGTCCCCTTTCTGCTCTTCTCTAATTTGGTGTAATAAGTCCGGTTGGCAAGTCATAGCATACAAGTATGCCCGTTTTTCATCTGACGCAATACCCAAGTTATATTCACTGATCAACTGATACATCTGTCCTTTATCATCATCCTTCTTGCTAGTTTTTCTGCTGAGTGCATCAGCTACAACATTTGCCTTGCCCGGATGGTAGTGCAGCTGAAAATCATAGTCTTTCAAAAATTCGACCCACCTTCTCTGCCTTAGATTTAATTCTTTCTGTGTATAAACGTATTTCAGGCTCTTATGATCTGAAAATAGATCAAAGCTCTCCCCATAGAGGTAGTGTTTCGAGATTTTCAGTGCAAACACAATTGCTGCTAACTCTAGATCATGGGTAGGGTAGTTCTTTTCGTGAATCTTCAATTATCTTGAAGCATACACTACTACCTTTCCCTCTTGCATCAACACCGCACCTAATCCAACCAACGAGGCATCAGTGTATAGAGTGTACCTCACACCATGAGTAGGCATGACTAGAACGGGTGCTGAAGTCAACCTTTTCTTCAATTCTTGGAATGATTGTTCGTACTTATCATTCCAAATGAATTTCTCTCCCTTTCTGGTTGACTTGGTCATTGGTCCAGCCAATTTCAAAAAATCTTGAATGAACCGATGGTAGTATCCAGCCAAACCTAGGAAGCTTCTGATTTCTGTCATAGTCGTAGGTTGCTTCCAGTTTGACACAGCTTCTACCTTCTCAGGGTCTACTGATATTCCTTCTGTCGAAACCACATGGCCAAGGAACTTAACCTTTTCCATCCAAAACTCACATTTGCTGAACTTGGCATATAATTCACTTCTTCTCAATACTTCCAAAACAATATCCAAATGCTCAACGTGTTCAGCCTCCGATCTAGAGTAGATCAAGATGTCATCTACAAATACTACGACAAACTGATCTAGGTACTGTCTGAAGCCTTTGTTCATCAGATCAATAAATGCAGCCGGTGCGTTGGTCAAACCAAATGGCATCACAGTAAACTCGAAAGGCCCATATCGAGTTCTGAAAGTTGTCTTGTATACGTCAGACTCTCTAATCCTTAGCTGGTGATACCCTAACCGTAGTAGATCAATCTTGGAGAAATGAGTGGCTCCCTCAACTGATCAAACAGGTCCTCTATTCTAGGCAACGAGTATTTGTTCTTTATCGTTGCTTGGTTCAACCTTCGGTAGTCTACACACAGTCTCAAGGATCCATCCTTTTTCTTCACAAATAGTACCAGAGCTCCCCATGGCGACTCGCTAGGTCTAATAAATCCCTTCTCGCAGAGCTCATCTAATTGGGTCTTCAGCTCAATTAGCTCTACCGATGCCATTCTGTAGGGTGGAATGGCTATGGGGTCAGTGCCTGGATGCAACTCGATCTTGAACTCCAACTGTCTGTGTGGTGGGAGTCCTGGTAGATCATCAGGGAACACATCTGCATATTCTCTCACTATAGGTATATCCTGTATTTCCCTAGACTTTTCGGTATCCTCTTCTAATAATTGCCTGAAGTCCTCTTTCTGTTTTATAGAATATAGCATGGCTAACGTAGGACTCTATGGCAATCTCTGCATGTCCCCATCTATCTTCAACATCTCACCAGATGGTAGCCTCACCGTCACTCTTCGTCTCTGACAAGCGATCTGTGCTTGATATTGGGTCAGCCAATCCATACCCAATATCACGTTATATCCATGAAAATAAAGTGTACAGAGATCAGCAGAAATTAGCTTGTTTCCAAACCTAAGGTTACACCTATAGTATTTCCTCGAACTCACAATAGTCCCTATGGGTGTGGCCACATCTAATGTCACTGACAATGGACTCGTAACCAATTGTAACCTATCTACTAAGTCCTCGCAAATAAAGGATCTAGTGGCACCTGAATCAAACAAAACTTGGACAGTAATGCCAAACAAAAGAAATGTACCTTCCACTGCTAGAGTGGGATTGGTCTGGGCGTCTACAACATACAGTCAAGCCTGGTTCCTTTGTTGTGGTTGGGACTGTGGCTATTATCTCTGCTATGGACCACTACTCTGCCCACGTGTCTGCTGCAACTGCTGAGGGGCGGGAACTGCTGCTTTGGTAGGACAATTTCTAGACAAATGCCCTCTCTGCTGACACGTAAAACATAACCCTTGTTTCTTAGCCCTTTCCCTTTGATCATCAGTCATACGGAAGGGCCGAGTCTACTGGGTCTACTATCTATCCTGAGTCTGAGTCTGGCTTTGTGGCTGAGGTGCTCTGTACCCTTCCTGTCTACTCGGCCTCTTCTGTGAGGGTCTCGCAGCCTTCTCTGACCTAGTTCTCTTCTTCACCTTCAATGCTTGCTCAAACTCCAAGTCTCTCTTCAAGATCTGCACCCTCTCTACAGCATCCATAAAGGTCATCAGCTTAAGCGGTGCCAAGATCTTTCTTATCTCCACTTTCAAACCCTCAATAAAATGATCCGTCTTGGACTACTCATCCATAACCAAAGCAAGAGAAAATCTGGCCAACTCTATAAATCTCTACTCGTACTTTGTGACCGTCATAGTCCTCTGCTTTAGGTTGATGAACTCTGACTACAACTGTCTCTTTCTTGCAGTGGAGAAAAACTTACTATAGAACCTTGTCTTGAATTCCTCCCAAGTCATGATCGTCTGATCAATGGTGGGGTCATTCACAATCATCTCCCACCAATGGTAGGCTGGCCCTATCAACTGAGGCACTGCCAGTGCTACTCTCATGGGCCCATATGCCCCCATAGCGTCCAAGTGTTTGTTCATCTCTGTGAACCACATGTCAGCTACCATATAATCACCAATCCCCTCAAAGGTACTAGGATCTAGCTTCTGGAACTCCACCAATAGGTCCTTCTGCTCCATATCAAACCCAACGGGTCTATTTCGTGGTATTGGCTCCGTGGAAGTGGACCCCTGATGGACCTGAGGCTGAGCCGGTGCTGGTATCTCTGTCGATGACTGTGGCTGCACCTGTGGTTGTACTGGTGCTGATGGCTGTGGTGATGCTGATGGCTGCTGGGTCCTCATAGCCTGTTCCACTGCCCTCTACATCATCTCAGTGATGGCCTCTGGCGTCAATGTAACCACTACCGGTGCCGGTGTCACAAGAGTACCCTCATCAGTATGCCCCGTCTCGGCTCCATCCCTGCCTCTGGCCGCACCTCTCCTGGGTCTACCTCAACCTCTCGACATTATCTAGAAGTCAAAGATTTATTTTAGTATGCAATAATTGGATTTATTGAAGTAGAAAGTTTTTGTATGCATCAATACCCTTCACGTCACTGTGACTCTAAATTCAAGTCTCTAATGTAATAGGAATTGGTGTATCAATACTTAAAATAATCATACTACAAATATAATATACAAGCACACAACAACAAATCAAACAATGCACACTGGCATAATGGAACCAGACAATTCCATTACGACTAATATAACTTTTCCAAATCCAGGTCTCTAAGGATGACACAAGACCCACCGTACACGACCGTCCCATACCAATAGAATATAGTGCGTGCAAGTTCTTCCAAAGAGTCCGTTCAGTGCCCATTACAATTTTGCAAGTGTCTCGCACCTTAAGGCTAACGCAAGACCCACCATACGCGACCATCCCATACCAGTAGAATACAGTGCATTCAAGTTTCGCCCAAGAATCGATCACTCACCATACATGGTCCGTCAATCTCCGAATCCAGGATTCCTCCACACCCCAAAACCCCTATGCGTCCCATACCACACAGAGATCAAGGATACAAGATCATCCCGATCTCGTGTCCTGACCAATCAAGTGCTCGTTTCACACATTTTCCATTTCTAACTTATGTCCTAAAAGCTTTTATCTACTTTTATGATCCACTGTGCCTCTCTAACAACACCTAGTCTCTAATTAGACCTATAGTCTCAATACTTGGCTAGCTGATTCGTTTATTGAATCACCAAGTTCAAACTCTATCTCACCTTTATGTGATGCCATCGTTCCCGAGTTTTGGACCCTTCTTGAATAGAGCTCAACCTGTAAGGCCACTACCGAAGTAGAGCTCAACCTACAGGGCCACTACAACACTTTTGTCCTATCGCGATTAGCAACTCGAGCACGCTGACATCACCTAAATCTTTGCTAGACTCCTATCCGCCTAGTAAATGGATTCTACTCATTCTAACCACTTTTCGAAAGTCAAAACCAGTAGAAATTCTTTTCCAGTGAAAATCAAATCCGATGAAATTCTCATTTTTGTGAAAAATTTTGTTCTGTGCAAGTTTCAACCTAGCTTTGTAACACCCCCCCCTCCCCCGCAGGTTCCCGCGGGTCGTGCACGACTAAGAAAGCGTGCCCGTTCGCCTGGGAAGCCGCCGTCGCGTCGTCTGTTGAGAGCCAGAGCGCTACTAGAATCATTTATCAGATTATGTTCTCATATCTATTCTCAAATTATGTTTCTCTTTCTTTCTGTCTCTTTCAGGACATGAAATTCATTTAAATAGGCACCAATTTTTTTTTTGAAATAAACTTCTAAATAAACAAAATGGATAGGTGCAATTTTAAATGAAATAAAGACATCGAATTCAAATTTAAACAATTTAAAAGTCTCCAAGGTAATCTCAAGCATCTAGACATATGTAAAATGTTTAAAACAAAGGGAAAGAAAAGGAAAAGAAAGGGGCACATGCCCAGCTCAGTCAAATACAAAAGTACAATGCGCAACAAAGACTATCGACCCCTTCGGCGAGGTTTTAAAACAACCGAGTCCTCCGCGGTCCGTCTACTCACGCTATCTCAAAAATCACTTGAAAAAGTAAGGGGGTGAGCTCGAGAGCCTAGTGGATCATACCGCACATCACTAGCATATTCAGACCAAAATACAAAACATGCAAACACTTTCATTACATTAGAGCGTTTCAAATACTTTATTGTTTTTCGTTTTAGTTAAGAACGAAAGGTTTCTGGCCTCGGTGTCTCCTTCGTGGTCTGGGAGCGAATCCGGAGGTACTGCCCGAAGGTCGGTTACCTTTCGGGAACCTAGCGGGGCGTAAGGTCTGAAGTGACACTCAGCCCGCAACCAGTCTCGTTGAGGACACCCACGATGACACCCTAAGGCTGGTCCCCGCGCCGGTACGTGGTTCTTTTGTCGTAATTTATTCTTCTTTTGTTTCATGAACAAGGTTTTCAATCCATAACAACATAACATGCACTAATCTATGCAATTAAAAT
>JAJIYU010010476.1:0-16054 GCA_030144865.1 Tinospora cordifolia | reverse complement strand
GAGAGAGAGAGAGAGAGAGAGAGAGAGAGACAATATGGAAAATGCTCATTTTAAGGTTAAAACGAAAAACATTGTGGCAAGCAACATCACTAATATTTAGTGCCACAGTCAAGCAAGCAGGTGCAGTCACTCAAGCATATATGTTTTTCCATGGGTAGCTCACCTCAACAGATTTCTCAACAATTGATTCTTGTACTGTGTTCATTATCAAGGGAACCAAGTCCTTCAAAGCCTTTCCACCTTGCAAAATGCTCTGCTTTACTAAATCAATAACTTCAATGGAACACAAAGAAAGAAGCTGAAGTACACTTTCAAGGAAGCCAGAACTAATCTCTGTTACTAGGCAATCTACATCATGCAATACCTGTCAGAATACACAAAATCCACCAATTATTGCATTAAACTTTAGATTTACCAGTTCCAGTTTCAAATTTTCCTTTACTTGTGAAGATGACTTTTAACAATAACTGACTCTACAATAATAGTGGGGGGGGAGAGAGAGAGAGAGAGAGAGAGAGAACAAACTAAGAGAGATTATGTTCTAAAAAAACCACTAGATAAGTAATTACAGCTCAGGAGGAAATAAGGTTAGCAGATTGGCACACTCTGCAATTTGAAAATAAAATGTTATCTCATCCAGAGATGTCAGTCAAGACCAGTATATCAAAATGAAGTCTTCACTTTTTACTGAACCCCAAACCCAATTCAACTCGGTCTGTGACATCTGGTCGAACTGAGCTTCTTATTTGTCAATCTAACTTCAGCTCAGCTTTTTGGTCTAATGCACCAACCAGAGATTAGTAGAAAAGGACGCAACATTAGTTTTATAACCAGTTTAAAGGAAACAGTGAGTCAGATTCAAATTCAGATTGATGGGGATAGTTTAGGAGCAAACCTAAATTTAAATCAGATCAGTGTTTTTACTCAAAATAGAAATTTTTCACTAAAATATTTTGTTCCAATATGTAGAAGGTGTCAGTGTTTTCATCCCTTTCTGATCCCTTTTTTCAAATAAATATATGAATCAAAACCAAAGTCATTCGTTTAACCTAAAATAACTGGTTTCTTATTTACAAAAAATTAATAAAATCAAATTTACACAGTCAACAAGGTGTTCGCCTTATGAAGCCCATCCTTTTACCAAAGGCACCCAAGAAACCCTATCATCAATACAAGTATCATATGATACACATGCATCACTTTCCAACAAGCAAATAATGGAACATGGTTTAAGATGACATCACTTCCTTCAGGTTTTAAATTCAGAACTATCCTATAGCAAAATCTTAGAAGTTTCCCAAGGCATATTTTAGTTCATTTAGATTCAAAAGTTAAGAACTTGATGTTAAAAATTTGTTATGTCCTACGACTTGGGGCAATATATAATTCTTCAAATTTCATAGAGTTTCTGTGTTCATATGGTAGTGACCCCATAAACACCAATCAAAGATATGATTTCTTACAGAAAATTAGAGAATTATCAACATGCTGCCTAATAAAGAAAACAAAGAACTAAGACAGAGAAATTTGTGTTCTCATTTCTTAATCCATAATTCATTGTTGGCCCATAAATTTCTTAATGACATCAATAATATTGTACAAAAGGAATAAAGGAAGAGACTGATGGATTACTTATAGATACATATCGCTAAAATAGAAACAGTAGAACAAACAAGAAAATGTGCGTACATAAATGAAATCTTCTGGGATTGCTGAAATGGCCCACTCCGTACCAGGGTTAGAGCCCATGCTACCCGTTTTACGAGCACCTAGTCCAGAAGACAGCCAAGTTGAATACCTAACCCACAAATTAAATAGACAGTTCAGAAAGTCATTCAACATATGGCATGGTGCAAAGTGATAGTTGAGAAACTCACCTAGAAAGAAGCTGCAAAGATAGCCTAAGAAACTTATCAGAGCAAGATGTTAAGAGAACATCTTCTCTCCAGCAAGATCTCAGGCTCTCCAGAAGTGTCAAACTTTGCTTTAAAGTAAGCCCTGAAGAATTTTCCTTCTTATACTCTGAGTTTTGAAGTGGGGTAAGAGCAGCCGTCATAAGCACAGAATCTAACGCACCAGCTATTTCCTGAAACCTGATACGATTGAATTAATTAAGTTAAATCATAATTCCTTAAAAAAGTAAAAAATGATGAAATAGAACTACTGACCAAGTGTCATATTGAGTACCTCAGTGAGAAATAAACCCCAACGTTCCATTGCTTCATGAACTCAGAGTAGACATCTTCTGATCGAAAATTAGAAACAGCAGATCTGGATGGACAGTAGCCTTGCATGACAATTGGGGGATTATAACCAAAAGGAATAGCATAATATGCTAAACTATGCATAAGAGATAGTATCTCTCATAGGTTACAAGTAATTATTTAAGAGATCAGGGACATCAAGGAGAAGGATGGACACACATAAATGCAAAACAATAAAAATAAAAATTTAAAAACCCTTTATAGAAAGATACAAATTGCAATGCCATCTACCTTCAAGATAAGACAAGAACGCCAGGCTGGATTTGTAATTTTTCAAGAACTCTATTGGTTTTCCTGGAGAAAATGCCCCAGGCTTTCCTTTCTGGATTGCAGAAAGAACCTCTTTAAGTATTGAATTGCCCAAGAAATCGAAAACATGTAGCCCTGAATTTGCTGGACACCATATAAAGCAAATGTCAGAAAAACCTCCCTGGAAGTAACATATAACTAACAGCTGAGGTCCTGATAACCTAGTAACAAACCCAAACAGAAAGATACCTGAAGAAGAAATCTCAAGTAAAAACTTGCAGTCAATCTCAACAAATTTCATAATTTGTTGATAATATTCCTCGAGCTCATCTCCTGACGTCCCATTTACTGCCAAGGAAGAGGTGTGGGGAATAATACGCTGAATCGATGGGTACACAATAGTTGTACGGAAAATTTCTTCTGCGCCCAGTGTGTTATCTATAGCAGCATACGCCCTTAAACAATTGTAAATGGCATTTGCATCACGATGTTCTAGAGCATCAACAAAACAATGCCCTAAGCTTGCATCTAACAATAAACTGGCACTTTGAATCCTTTTAACCATGTTCTCAATGAAGGGAAGATTCTGTACTGCCAAAATTAACAATAGAAACATGGAAAGCACAAATTAAAAGTTGCTTCCTCATAAGGCAACAAAAAAAAAATATACGAGAACATCGACATTTAAGCCAAAGCATATTGTGGTGAAATCATGAATCGAAAAGATACACTTTGTACTTGTGAATTTTTAAGGTGTTGCTATGAAACATTGATGTTTGCCATGATAACTAAAGGTCAAGAAAATAAATTGATGAGTTGCGATTTAACATTCATTTTTTGTACTTTTGGTCAATTTAAATAAATGTTGCACCTCAATCTCCGCTCCTCAGGACGTCCTGTCTTAATGTCTAAATCTTTATGTGTCATTATTTAATGCTCCTCAAGGATACAAACCACAGTCAAGAATAAAGGACCCAACTGTACAACCATTACCTGTTAAATCAATTGTACTCAGAAAATTGGCATTTAAATTATAATCAAATATGCATTTAAGTCCCACTACATACCAATCAAATAAATTAAACCTTTGACTACATAAAAAGGTTTGAAACTTTGACTTTGTCCTAAACTTTGACCTAGAGGTGAGCACTCAACCCTAAAACCTGACCAGACCAAAATGGGTTGGGTTGGATCAGGTTGGGTCGAGTATCCAGAATACATCGGGTTAGTCAGGTTGAAGTATAAAAAAATTTAAAAATTCAGGTCAGGCCCGAGTCTTAGTCACACCCAACCCCAACAGACCCAACCCGACCCTAAGGTCCACAAACAATAGTATTTTAGAGGCCCACGTAGTAGGCCAATTTCTCATAAACTACCCATGAGCCCAACAACCAACCGGCCCATCTGCTCTCCATCCTCATTCAATGTTCATGTTTTTGTTCGAAACTCCCAATGCCCTAAATCTAAAAGTCATTCTCACTGCTCTTGTCGCTCCAATGCTCTCGCCTCTCGCTACTCTCATTGCTCTCGCCTCTCACCTCTCGTTGCTTTTGGTGCTCTGTTGCTCGCTATTCTACTGCTATGTTGCTCATCCAATCGTGCTCCATGCCTAAGAGTGTGACTATGTGATGAAGATTGATCTGGTGGAGTGTTCCAGTCGTGCTCAGTCCTACGCTGTTTTTACTTCCTCTGTTTCCTTTCCTTTGCAATGTTGCTTAAAACAGAGCACAAAAGAAGAAGAACCAGAGGCTTCCATCTCCTTCGCAACGAAAATGTAATCACTGTTAAGTAGTGATTTAAAGTTTAGCATGAAATAAAGGGCATTTAGTCACTAAACTTTAGTGTCACTTGTCGAAGTGGTTTCCGCGTCTTGTTTTCGCTACCAATCACACTCCTCATGCTTAGGCAAGGCTCCCCACTCAATTTGTTTCCTTCCATCTTTAGCCTTTTTTTTGTTACTCTACAAATGTTTATCAAGGAGAAACATTAGTTTGAATATCTCCTTGTTAATTAATCGAACTCATCGATGATTGTATCGAGTTGAACCGACAACCTGATCCTCAATAAGTAGGTTCAGGTTTTAGCCACCCTAAACACAAAGTCGGTGGCATTCGGGTGAACTTTAATGCCACCCAATTTTGGCGGGTCAGGTGGGCTGGGGACCAAACCCGACCCATGACCAGCCCTACTTTGACCTTAGAAAATTTGAAGAAGTTTGAGAAGTCATGGATAATTTTTGTAAAAATTTACCAACTTAGAGAAGTCAAAATATTCTTTTATAAATGTTGAAATGCACATAATTACTACTTGATATGATGAAAGCAAACTTTATAGATACTTTTGACATATAAAAGTAAAACTATAATGATTTCTGACAAGTTTTTAGGTTCACAATATTTGACGCATGTATAAAACTAACCCCATTGAACTATTGAATTTGAAACAAGGGACTTTGGTCTTAGTTCATTTTTCCTTGTGTTGACATTTAATTTTGTGTATCTTGTTTCCTAACCTGTACTTTGCTAATCTAGATTCTACATTGTTTGACTTTTAATTTATTAATTTATTACTTAAGTTTATTTTTCAATGTTGTCTTATGAGAATTAACTAAAAGAAAATCATTTAGAGAACACTTCAATTTTATTTTTAATCTTTTATCTTATTTCAAGTTTATTTATTTATTTGCTTCTTTTTCCAGTCTTCTTAGTAGAACATATCAAATAATTTATAATTCGTTAAATTGTTAAAATTTTCGAAGGTACATTGCTATCTTGGTTGATGTAGTTGAAAATAATACATAATTATTCGTATTTCTTGATTTTTCATTGATAATATACCATTTTTCTATTTTTCTGAGTTTTATCTAATTTTTTGTTGAATTTTATCTAATTTTTAATAGCATTTTTTCATTTTTTGAATTAAAAATTGTTAAATTTATTGAACTTTGTCAAATTATTTTAGCGAATTTTCGCAACTTCGATTTTACATCCACTTCTCATTTCGATGGTTTAAAATAAAAAAAAATAAAAAAAGAGATAATTCATGGCCACTCCATATGTTCTAAGCTAGACACAAATAATTTCAACTTATATTAGACTGTTCAAGAAGAGAAATATTCCAAGAAGAAGACACAAGAGTGAGCATATCCGCACCCTCCTTCAACTTGGGAATTGTGGACTCATTGCTTTGGTCATTACAGACCGTACGCCCAAAAGAAGTGGGAGTTTGACAGAAACAAAGACTGCATTTGGTTTGCAATTCAAATGCAGTTTTCTATATCTGAAAATTTGGAGATAAAAGAAAACATATTTAATTGGTCACAACACAAAAATATTTTTTCAGAATTTTCAAATAAAATATGTTTACAGGAAAAGGTAATACATCGATTTCCATATTCTCACCATCGAATTGTATTCTTGTTTTCAAATCCCAAACCAAATGCAGCCTTATTAATCTAAAAATAGGAAAACAAATGGATTACATTTATTTAATTTGGCCGCCTAATCAACACCTACTTGCAGTGCTTCTATTGCCTAAGCATCATCTGCATTAAAAACACTTTCCTCAATTTTAAAAATAAAAAATAAAAGATCCCTAAATGTCTATGTGACAAGAAGCATGTACATGTAAGCAAGTCATTCAACCTCAATAAACCATAGTAGAAATGCACGAGCACAAGACATGAATAAACCTAGCTTTGGCATCTTGCTGAAATTCTTCCACGCGATCCTTAAAAAAGCAAAACTCTAAAGACTGAAAAATCATTGCCGAAAGGCTTGCTTTGGTCTCAATGTCCCAAGAAAGACTTGGGAATTTAGGTGAAGCATGTATTTTTGCTACTATTCGTGAAAATAAAGATCTTGAAAGTTGAATGAAAAACAGACCTTGGCATGAGCAACATAAAATTTCAGCCGGTTCATTTCACTGGCAATCCGCTCCAAAAGCATGCTTTGGGTCTCTCTGATGCTCGTTCCGTTCTCAGCGTGTTGAACAGAAGATCCATTGCCCGGAGAACCTTTTTCCACAGAATCTATGTCTCCATTTGACCAATCAGCAGGCGAACTGGGCAGCTCTTTTATAAGTTTCTCCACCTACACACAACCCAAAGTCCTCGCATCATAACCCATGCGGATAATAATAAAATCACAAGATCAATTGTAATAAAACAATTGAAGAACAAAAGTAGGGTTTAATTAAAACCTTGGAAACGACGTGAAACGTATCAAGCAGAAGCTCTAAAATCTCCCGAGCAGCCGACGCCTCCGCCCTCTGACGCAATCCATCTTGCAATGACGCCAGAGAAGACTCGACGCTCGCCCTAAACTGCGAGATCTTGTCGCGGAGCTCAACAAGGGGAGCTCGCATCCGCAGGATCGCACCGTCGACATCGACGAGCTTGGTGCTCAGATTCACGAAATCTGCGTAATCCCGATTGATCAGGTCGACGAGCTCGTGCTTCAAGGAAGAGAGATGAGATTGCAGCTCCGATCTGAGATTTTCGAAGGGAACGAAGGATCTGAGATCCGCGATGTAAGTCTCGGAATCGAAATTCTGTTTCAGAAACGAGTCTTTCTTGAACCAGAGAGGCTGTGCGTCGATTGGATCTCCGAAAATATCTGTCGTTGATCTCGGCGGAAGGAGATCCGCCATTTCTCCCTTCGACCTCTGCTACGTTCTTTCGTGCGTTTCCCGCTCCCTCGATCTTCTTCTTCTTCTTCTCGGTAACTTCCAACCGTTACAAAAGACGAGCGTGCAAGTGAAATGGCAAGTGAAGAGGGACGCAGAAGGTGTTTTCGGTTTTAACTCTTTATACCCGGGTGTCGCATAATAAGACTTGAAATCCTACCTGACACAGATGTCGAGAAGATCTATCGTTTCCCATCGATTGCTTCGTTACCTCGGTCCAGATCTGATATTAACTTTCCGTCAACACTAAATTATAATTTTTTTTAATTCATTCATCTAAATATTATTTTATATTTCTTGATATCTTCTCATAAATTTCTATTTTTGAAACATAAAAATTTTTTTAACATATTCAACCAATAACATGTTTAAGAAATAATAAATAGACATCAATAATTGAATAGTATTTATAGATTACAATGACGCATTTAGTATTGATATATTATTTAAAGTTAAACGAATAAAAAATAAAGATTAAATAATTACTATTGTTATTTACTTGATTAAACTAAAATAAATTACAATAAATTTAAAATAGCAAAAAAAAAAAAGAAATAATGGACCATCAAATAAAAACCACATGATATTTTTTTTCTACAATCATTTAAAGAATAAATTAATTGACAAGCAATTATCAGAAAAAACTTTTTCATGTATAAAATAAATAGATGAAAATAGTTAAAATTTTTGTATTATGACTCAAAATTAAAATTTTAAGTTTGATTATCACTTCTGTCCTTACTAAAATTACAGAACAAATAATGTTCGTATAATAAGTTAAAATGATAAATGTAATGATTGTGATAAAACCTTTATTTTTAATTATTATGATACCTCTCTAAATAAATTAATAAGAGAGGATTAAAAAACTCAAAATAAAATAAAAAACAAAGCTTCAATTAAAATTGTGGGTTTTATTTTTTTATTTTTTAAAAAGACACATTGTTTTTAAAGCATTTCTCGCATGAGATATTTTCGGATAAGGGCAAAATCGTCAGAAACTCCAGAGCGAGAAGTTATCTACTCCGCTCCCGCGCGAGGGTGAAGCCACCGCCATGGCTCTCTCGCTCTTCTTCGCCGGTCAGCATTCAACTCTCGTGAAACCCACCGCCGCTCCGACTACAGTACGAACGCAACCCCCTGTAACTACCAAACTAACCGTTCCAGCGCTCACTTCCTCGAACTGCGCACTTCAATGCCAGCACTTCGATTCGTAAAACTCACCCTTCACTACTCACTCCTCCGCAAATCTGAAGCTTTGTAAGTAAATATGTTTTTGCTTGTAGGTGTTCGGGCTGCACTCACCAGTGGAACCTTCACCGACCCATTGTATTAGATGAAGTGAACGCCTTCTTTAAAGATCTGGGCGTGTCTGATTTCACTTTTGATAGTTGTAGACTGGTAATTTTTAGTAATTACGACCGTTTGATTGATGGGTTTTTCGAGTGGTCTTTCTCATTATGGCAGTTTTTTATTTTTTAGTGGGGATGGAGGTGTCGGGCGAAATTAGCCGTCCGAGGTTCATCGCTGAATCCTTTGATTGGTCTGTACGAAGAGGGTACTCATAATGTTATTGACATTCCCTTCTGTAAAGGTCTGCGATCAAAGATCATTGGTTTTTGTTAAAAATTTAGTTCTGATTGTGTTGCTTTCTGATTTATTTCTTATTGAACATTGGTTGAAATGGGTTCTATTTAATTTTCTGCAGCTCATCATCCTAGCATTAATGCAGCTGTTGAGCTCCTCAAACAAGGCATTTTATAACTTGAAGTTCTTAGTCTTCCATGTTATTGGTATTTTGACTTTCTTTTCTCTGTTTTTTAATGAGGACTTTCTGTGGTGATAGGAATTGCAAAATTAAACATTGAACCTTATGACGAAGATAGTAGAACGGGTGAATTGCGATATGTACAGGTCTGGACTTTGGGTAATTTTGGTGCTGTTCAAGTGGGAATAATGAATTGGCTTTTGATGATTGTGATTTGTTTTAGTTGAGAGTATAATTTTGGTGTTCACAGATGGCTGTGACTATGTACAACACCTCACTTCCTCTGTCAGAAAGATACCGCAATGGTTAGCTAATAATAGCACATTCATTTAGGTTTTATATGGGTTTTTAAGAATTTGAAAAGAAAAATTTTTTTTGGGTTTTTAAGTGTAAGACAAGGTAGAAGTAGTTGCTATTAAGTACAATTGTCCCTTCACAGGAAAAGTACAGATTACCTTGGTTTGGAATTCAAGAAGTGAGAACTCTCCAAGTTCAGACAAGTTAAATGCCTTGGCTCATGTAAGTTCAACCATCTTTTATTGTAAAAACTTTGGCCCATATGAAACACACTGATTGTTGCCTTCCAATATGTTGAACAATTTTCATGAGGATGGCCAATTAATTTGAGTATTATTAATTGCGTGGTATAGACTTATCCTATCAGAAGTAATGCTTTGGGTTTGCCATTGCAGTTCTTATGGAGACGTGGTGGCCCCAGTAACAATGTCCATCTAGTTCATTCTGTATGGGCCAACTTCCAGACCTCAGCAAACAATGTACGTATTGTTTTTCTTATTTGCTTATTTTGAGGCTTCCTAAAGGTTGCAGGGATCTCTCTTGTTGTTTCTTGCTATTTTTATTTGGAGGTGTTGATCTAGTTTTGTGAATTCTATCCTCATTGATTACTTTTTACATTAATGAGCTGAATATTCTACACTCTCCCAGAAAAAAATAAGGCTTGAAACACCTTTTGATGATCATACCAATTCAAGGAGTCTCTAATCTGGAATTCTGGATTATCACATGGAATGGGTTCAAGGCTAAAGAAGTGCAAATTTTGTTCAAGAATGTGGTGGTTCACTTATTTGAACAACTGCATTCTCAGGAATAATCTTATTTCTGACATCACTTGGTTTGACAGACTGACATTTCTGGGAGAGCTTAATTGGAAAAATGAAAAAGAAAAGTTTTTAATTGAAAAGAGAATGAGAGAATGTGAGTGAGGATCTGATGCATTGCAGCCACCTAAGGAATTTGTGTCTAATTTATAATATTTTCATGGCAGTGACTTGTGCACTAAACTTGTAGGACAAATGTTGATGTCAAATATAATGTCTGATTGGTAATAATGGAAGTAATACTCTATTCGTTCTTTGCTGGATCAAAGTTTCTTCAACTATCCTAGGTATCGTGTGATTCTGTCTTAGAACCTTGAGATGCCATTTGATCTAAAAACTTCATCTAAGTGCTCTTACACTCAGTGATATCCCCTTTCTGTTCACGATGTATATTGTGTCGTTTATTGCTGAAAGTTTATCTGATGTGTGTTTGTGTTTGAAGTGATTTGGTGATATTGAACAATGGAAGTTACTACTAAATTTATGCAGATAATTTTTGGGAATAGGTGGAGACATCTATTAGGAGAAAGAGATTTTTGGGAACATGTTGGAGGGATTGATATTTCCTTGGCTCCATCCAGCTTTGGCCAAGCAAATACACGGGTATACCAAGCCTCTATTGAGACAAACTCTTTTTTTTTTTTTCCTTTTATTATCAGCTGTACTTAACTCTATCCACATTGGGCAGTTGCTGGATTTTTTAGTGAAACAGGAATGACAACCAAATCTTTGCAGTTAGCATTTTTCATGACACAGTGCTGAAGAGTGGAAAAGCTCTATAGTTATACTTTTTAAGAGACCCACTACTTTTTTCTGATGCTCAGCAAAGTATTGAATATTATTCATAACTCTACCATACTTAAATTTGACTTAAACTTTCAGTGTGCTGATCCTTTCAGGCTTTTGATTCTTTGCTTCGAAAGTTACAAAAATATGTTCCCTATGGCACATCTGTTACTGATTTGTATGCTGGAGCTGGTGTCATCGGATTGTCCTTAGCAGTTGCTAGAAAATGCAGGCAAGTATGATTGGCCATTTTCCGACACCATTAATTTTTCTTTTGTCTTTCTCCAGCTACCTATCAAGTATCAATTGCCTAAAGACAAAATAAAAAAGTGACTACTTTTGCAGATCTGTTAAATGTGTTGAGATCAACAAAGAAGCAAAGCTTTCTTTTGAAAAGACAATAAGCCGGTTACCCGAGTCTTTAGACAGCAGTATCAGCTGGCACCAAGCTGACACGTCAATTGTTAGTGCTCAAATTGAACTTTAGTATCATTGTTGTTTTCCTGTTTTTATATTTTAAATTTGTATGCTATTTATAAGCTATCAATAAAAGCTAAGAATTACAAAAAAAAAAAAAAAAAAAAAAAGTAAAAAAAGTGAAAAAAAAAACCCTTCAATTTTCTTCTTAAGGGGAGGGTTACATCTGTCTGATTAGTGTTTCTTATAGCTTTCTGCTGATCTGTGATGTTAACTCACTCCTCTGACCATCTAACATATCAGGATCCGCTTTCTTGGCTTGAGGGATCAGATGTGGCTGTGGTGGATCCACCCAGAAAAGGATTGGACCCATCACTGCTAAATGCTTTACAGACAATAGCATCATCCAAGTATAAAGTTGCATCATCTCAAAGGTATCTGTTTGTTTGTTTCTCTGTTTCTAGTTTACTTCAGTTTGTGTTCAATTTGATCAACATCAAGCCCATATAAACATTCTCCTCACTCTTCATCTGTTTATTATATTTTTGCTTCATAATGCATAATGAAGTTTAAGCATTTAATGCTTCATTTGTGCACTTCTAGTTCAATCTCAAAAGAAAAACATGAGAAAAGACCATGGATTTTACGTGCTAGAGAAGCTGCTGTTCAGATAGAAAGCAAAACAACTTGGGAGAAAAGCCAGTCTCTACCACAAACTCTTATCTACATAAGCTGTGGATGGGAGAGTTTTAAAGAGGTTATTTCAGCTTGATCAGCTAAAACTGAAGTCTAGTTAATATGTGCTCATAAATCTCAATGACTCTCTCTGCCTTCCATCTCTCTCTCTCTCTCTCTCTGACCTAATGAATCATCTCATGGACAGGATTGCAAAGCGTTATTGTCGGGTAAGGCATGGCATTTGGAGAAAGCCCATGGCTTCAATTTCTTTCCTGGTACCCAAAGGTATCCTTATCCATCATTTAGCACTTATCCCTTGATTGCAATGCCCATAACATATCTTGAGGAATCATCCATGAATTGTATGAAAAGACTGATCTTTTTTTCGTCTTATCTTGATGATATATAAAATTCTAAGCTAAGTCAAGAATTTTTCTACTGAATTTGACAATGAACTGTTGGATGCAGTATTGAAGTTTTGGCCATCTTCAAACGAGGCCCTGGCATTCATGTAAAGAAAAAGAAAACTGGCAAGAAGAAGAAGAAAAAGAACCAGCAGCTGCATAACACCCAGAATTGAAGTTAACCTTTTGTACCTGACTGAACATAATATAGAAAATTAAAGATAAATATGATTCATTTTTCTCAACCAATAGTGTCTTGTTTATTCTATGTAAATGGGTGGAAAAGAATGCAAAATTGATTCAAATAGAAGAGGGGGTAGAAAAAAAAAATGTAGAAGGAATGCAAGATATATGGTGCTTAAGAAATATAAATAAAGGCTAAAAGGAATTTGGGAACTGGGAACTCTGGTGCTTAATGAGAAATGATCATTCTGAGGACTAGCTCAAGTCTGCTTCATTTCCTCTTGTTGCTTTCACTTCTTTCAAGATGTGGGAATGCGCTTAAAATGTTATGAGCCCTCAAATCTTGTCTGGTCAAGATCCCTACCACAGGGGATACCTACATAATCCCACAAGAAAAATGTCAGTGAAATTTGAAAAATTTACATCTAGTAATGCAGAAGTGCATGAAGAAAGGCGAAGAAAACTCACCCCAGCGGCTTGATATTTGGGCACAATTAACATGTGCCGGAGCCCAACTTGCCGAAATAGCACCAAAGCCTTTGCAACTGACATACTCTCCACCACCGTGTAAGGTGTGGTATTAGTAAGAGGGTGCAAGTCCACATACATCTCCATCTCTTCCTTCTTCACTGCAACTTCCTCAATTGTTATCCCTCTCTCTGCAAGATCAACTGAAGTAAACTTCTCCCTCACTTCCCACTCCTCTGTTCTCCTTCTCTCTGTCAAGAACCACTTCTTCTTCAAAACTGCAACTAAATGCGCCCTCAGAATTAGCCCATGCAGCTCTGCTGCACCAGACGGTGAGCCCGTTGGTGGCACAACCCCTTGATCAACAACAGGAAAGCCATTGTGTGTTGTGTTCTTAAGGACTTCCACAATGCGGGCTACCTTCTCAATGCCACAAAGGGTCACCACTGGTGGCTTTGCATCAGCAAGTTCACCAACAGTGAGATTTCTCATCCATGGTTCTGGATGTGCTTCCAAGAAAGGCAAACCTTTTAGTTCTAGGATTATCTCATAGATGCTAGGATTGAAGCAGTCCCCAACGGTTTTTGCAATCAGAAGAACTAGCATTGTTATGGGCAGTAACAGGAGATTGTTGGTGAGCTCAAGGAAGATGACACAAAGAGAAACAGTCATTCTCATAGAACCGGCCATGAGTGATGCAGCACCAAGCACAGCATAAAGTCCCTGGTCAATGTTGGTTAGGGAACCCATGAGAAGCCCAAGCAAGCGGCCATAAGCTGAGCCCATGAGAATAATGGGCAAGAAGAGACCGGAGGGTACTGCAATGCCAAAAGTGAAGAGACCCAAGATGCAGTAGAGAGCAAAGTAAATGAGTAAAGAGACTGGGTGGAATTCAGTTGGGGTAGAAGTTGAGAATATGTTCCGGACAGCATCGTCATTTGAGGAGTGGAGGAGACTGGCTAGGTCATTGTAGTAGCCAGGCGGGCAGTTGAATTGCTTGAAATTTCCAGTTCGACCAGTTGTTGGGCAAGAAGAATCCGCCAATGAGGGATCACAAGGCGCACAACTAGCAAGGAAAGGAAGGAAGTAAAGGCACACAGAAGTGAACAGTGATACTGAGAGACTCAGAAGAACCTTGTACAGTTTGCCCTTCCTGCAAAAGAAGAATGGTTAGTGTTGCTGGGTTTTCATCACAAGTTAGGATCTCATTCTTGCTAATAGAAACCCTTAAGAATATTTGCAGGAGATTGGGCACCGCCTAATGTACATTATTTAGAAAGAAAAACAAGAAAGCTGAAGGTTGTGTTGATGCGCTGCTTACTGATTAATGAGATTATAGAGCCTGAGAACCTTGTGAAGAACATGATTATATAAACTTCCTAGAAGACCACCAATCACTCCAATCACAACAATAGGCACAAGATCCATCAAATGATAAGTCACAGAAACATTACTAACATCAAACATGATAAGCCCTCCTTTACCAAACAATCCACACTTTCCCGAGTTGCAGTACTCAATGCTAGCTCTGAGCACCACAACCACCACAGCAGTAGAGAAGAAAGTTCTCCATAGCAGAGCACTTCTCCACCATGTTGCAACTTCTTCCAATGCAAATAAAACACCTCCAACTGGTGCTCGGAAAGCAGCACAGACTCCCGAAGAAGATCCACAAGTGATGAGATCCCTCCGGTCCCTATCATTATTGAAATAACGAAGCCACCGCCATTTCAGGCGGTGATTGTCTGGGCCACCTTGGGCTAGCAAGGAAGCAATGCAGGAGCCTATGTGCACCATTGGCCCTTCTTTTCCTAGATCAAGACCAGCAGATACAGCCCCAATG
Source organism: Tinospora cordifolia (assembly GCA_030144865.1). Lineage (NCBI taxonomy): Eukaryota > Viridiplantae > Streptophyta > Magnoliopsida > Ranunculales > Menispermaceae > Tinospora > Tinospora cordifolia. Next base: position 1,190 of record JAJIYU010010476.1, on the reverse strand, counting down.
CTTCCAATAATCTGCAGAGATAAATCCCACAAAAAGAAAAGTTTTTCAAAGATCATCATCCTAAGTAGAATTGAATTCATGAATTTTTTTTTTTTTCATGGTTGAATTTAGATCTATAATTGAGAGCTAAGAACGCACCTTGACGATCAATGTTGCTGCTCCAAACATGTCGGGTGTATCAACTCCATTAAGATAAGCCTTGATCTCAGGTATACCGGGCCCAGCTGCGGTAGGGGCGAAGATCACGCAGAGAACAGTAGCAACTGTGGTAAGTGCTAGATTAGCCACTGTGAAATATATGAATCCTGTCATATACCTGCATCCACCACCATAATCAACACAAAAATCTCAATCCAAGGCTCTGATTTGATCTTCATGGCTCAATCATGAAAAGATTAAGATTTTCTTTTCTTTTCTTTTCTTTTTTTTTTTTTTTTTTTGGAAGAACAAGTTATATACTCAACTTCTTTGCTCTACTAATTTGGCAATAGCTAGAAGCTTGAATCCAGCAATGTTCTCAATAGCAAGATTAATAAGAGTAGCAATCACACCAGTAAGAAGCCCAACAAGAAAAGCCAGTGTCCATTTCAAGAAAATATACTGCAAAACCTCAACTTTGGATCTGCGTCTCCAATCATGCTTGAACAGATCGTTCTCGTTAATCCTGCATCAAGATCAAATTTTGACGACTACACAGTTGACCAAATTCAGATTTTTTTTCCTTTTCATTTTTTTATTTTGTTGAAGATGAGAAATTAAAAATTGGGTGATAAGAAGTTATTGATCCTACTCATAATCCAAGCTCTCTATGTGAGAAACCTTAGCTCCAACAATTGCTAAGGGACTCGAGGACAAGGTTCTGCTTCTCTTGATCAGTGGCTGCATCAGGGAATTGCTTTCTGGGTCCCTATCTTCTTCTTCTTCTGCTGCTGCTGCTGCTGCTGCTTCCGTTACTGCTGTTCTTCCTTCTTCCATGTTCATGTTCTGGGTCGAGTTGTCTGCCATCAGAGCTGGAAATGAAGTTGCAGATAGAGTGGAAATTCTTAGAAATTTTGATTAATTTTCGTATTTAAATGAATGTGGGCTCCAAGAAAAGGGATTAGATCGAAGGAACCGGCTTTTACTTCAGAATTTTAAAATTGTTAAGAATCGCAAACGTGTGAAGTGTACCATTCACGCACAAAACTCTC
>JAJIYU010010475.1:0-16155 GCA_030144865.1 Tinospora cordifolia | reverse complement strand
TTTTTCAGGGAATTAAATTACATGAAGACCATGAATATTAGTTAGGTTCTTTTTATTTAAAAAGTTTCTAATTTTTATGTAAGGGCATGTTGCCCAAGTTTTAAGACTTCTACTGTAATATTTTTTAAATTATGTACTCAATTTTATTTAATTAATTGAGTTTATGAATTTCAGTTATTTCTTATACTATTGTCTTATTAAATTCTTAATTTTAAGTTATGTACGGTTAAACACGATCAAGGTATGAAATGACTGAAATAGAAGTCAAGTGTGCATCGCTTGTAATGTAACACCGGCCCGGCCTGCCGTTTGGTTTAGTCCACCGTAAAAAAAATGGTGGATGCGTCCAATGCTTAAAAATACGGGGGTTGGGGTGTTACAAGTCAGTACTTCCATCAAATGAGGGAGGGTGGAGCTTTTGCAAATCTAGCAGCATCTTCTTTTGTCTTTCATCTTCCACGTCCTCTAGATTCCTTTGACGTTCCTGAGGTACTGGTGCTGGGACTTCGACTATAATAGGCTCAGGTGCTTGAGGTTGCACAACCACCTTAGGGATTATCTATGGAAGTGTCCTTCTCAGTTGATTTAGTACCCTCTGTGACATTTTACTTATCATGGCTTCCATCCATGCCTCCATTCGTGCCTCCATCCCAGCAGGCAGTTATTGCTCTTGTTGTTCAATCTCCTCAGAAGTGGTGGATTGAGTTACGTACCTTCTAGCTCCAGCAATTTTCTTGTAAAATTGAGCAAAGTGTCTGTATGTGTCAAATATCCGTGCTATTATGGCTCTACATTCAGTTTCTAGGTTTTCGATCTGTTCAGTGGCCTAAAGTCTTTCTTCTATGTTCTTTTCATGCATGGGTACAAGATTCAGTTTCAAAGCAATAAATAGTAAAACATGCATATCACACAATCATACAATCAAGCTAGCACAACAAGGTTCCAAGCTTCCACCTAAGCTTTCAAGTTCAAGTGTCTCATACCACTCTACCCCTTCCACTTAGGTTTTTACCCAGAATAGAGCCACACCCAAACAATTTCGCAAATGTCTTTATAACTAAGGTTTTCGAGCCCACTGTACTTCATCGTCCCATACTAGCGAGCATAGAGAAACCCGTTCTGTCAGAGTTACCGATCATTCACCACACATGGTCCATCATTCTCCGAGTCCAGGCTTCCTCTATACCCCCGAATTCCTATGCATCCCATACTACGTAGAAACCGAAAGATACAGAAGCTTTTCGGTCTCGTGTCCTGATCAAACTATTTTCTATTTTCACACAAGTTTTCGTCTCTAGCCTATGCCTTAGTGTTTTATGCTTTTGATCCACTGTGCCACCCATGGCTACACCCATTTTTACCTAAGGTCTTTTCCCTAGACCTAGGGTTCAGTTCAGGTTGACTCACAACCTCTGTCTGGCCAAGATACCACTTTTGGCATTTTTTTTGACTTCTAATCAATTACTTGCCCTAATTTCCAACCTTCTTATTTTCTTTACTAAAAAGTAAGGGTGTTCTTCAACTCAGACCACTCATGTGAACTGGTGGGATAACCTCCAGATCGGGCGGCAAGACCGAAGTCTGCTTAGCAACTGCGCTTTCTAGGGCGGGAGAACCCACCTCCTTTTCAATGTTTAGCTTTACTCGGGACAAGGCTTACCCACTATTAGCTCAACTCTTAGTCTTTGTATTCAAACAAAACATTTCAAAATATATTTTTCTTTTTTGAAAACACTTTCTAAAACATTCATCAATTTCAAAAATAGAAGGTAGGGCATTCTAAATTCAATTCAATTCAAGGTGAAACCCTAATTTGGGTTTCTGATTCTAGTCCAGTTTTTCTACTAACTGGGCTATGATACCATGCTTGGTATCAGATAAAACTTTCTATTTTTGGCCCAGTAACAAATGCCTAGGCTCTGACACCATACACCCCAACCCCCGTATCTTTAAGCAGTGTACATTGCCACCGTTCTTTTGACAATGGACTTAACAAATGGCGGGTCGGGCCGGTGCTACATTACAAGTGACACACACTTGTTCTTTTCTTTTCAATATCTCATGCCTTTATATAAAATTCAAGAATACAAAACTTTCAATAAAATCAAGGCAAATTAAAAGAGATAAAGAAATTCAAACTATTTTATTCATAATAGAAATTGAAAATACTAAACTCTTAAAAAAACAAATAATTACAGCAGAAGTCTTCAAAATACTTTTCAGTAGAAAAACATAAAAACTATGGGCAACATGCCCTAAAAATTTTAAAAAATTTATAATATTGTAGACACTTTCTAAGAACTATCTATAATCCGCTGCTCCATGGGTTCGTGTTCTTGAAAAATAAGAAAGGAAGAGTGAGCACATAGCCCAGTGGATCCTTTTCGAACAACCATCTTTCATATTCAAACTTATAACACAATCATTATTCAAACACTTGGAATCATTAGTTTCAAACAACAATTTTTTTAAGTCGAGTCTCAAACCAAAATGGCCTTTAATCCCTTGATGTTCTTAACTAAGTAAATAGGGCCCACTCGACATCATCCCATTAGTGGCACGTGTCGGCATCAACCCGTTACACATGGTGACTCACCAGTGGTACACAACCCTCAAGTACTTAGGTTAGAAAACCATATGACCTAACTCATATGAAAAGAACATCCATAGTGTCGCCATGACCACTATGATGGCACGTCGTTATTATCTCCATCGTCTTTGATTAATTCTCATATCATGATCTCATAAATAAACTTCAGAATATGAAATCAAACTAAAATTCAGAATATACACAGTTGATTCATGAAACACTCATAAAACATGCATCATACTTTAATTTAAAAGCCTAAGCATGATACTAACATGGCATAGATGATATGATTTCTCAAACATGAATCAAAACTGAAATACTGAAATAAACATGTAAAATTCTAGAACTAAAGTAAAAAATATTTGAATTCAGTGAAAAATACACAACAATGAGCATGTCATGAATTCAAATAAGAACAGAAGGGTGTTCCAGAAATCACTTCCACCTTGTAATGCTTTTCTTCCGAAATTTCGGTAGTAATTCCCCCCGCGTACTAGTGCCAATGAAGACCGCCCAATTTAATTTCCCAATTCGAGAGCTTCTCACACACACAAGAAGGGAAGATGGAAAAAGGCGCCAAGAAGAAGGCTTTGAGAAAATAAGATGAGCATTCAACTCTTATTCTTTGGAATGAATGAAATTATGAGCATAGGGGGGTTTATATAGGTTTTCCAAGAGAAGAAAATAGAAAGTTTTGAGTTGTTCTTGGAGCAAAATACCTAATTAGTCTACAATTTAGTACTTTCAAATTTTTAGAGGAGAATGAGTATTTTTAGGATTTTAGAAATAATTTTTGAAATTTAGAAACTATTTTTCAAAATTTTTGAATTTTTCGTTATTTTTCAAAAAAAATTGTTTAATTTTTCAGATCCGTTAATCTAGTTCCTAGGATTTTCCTCGAGACACACGTTCGAGTTCAATCAGAGTCATTGAATTGATCTTGAATCAATCCAAAGAAATTGGATTCTCGATATCGGCCGTTGGATTTCCTCGAGCGCATTAACGATCGCGATCTAATCAAAACGGCTTTGATCTGGACCGTCCGATGATCCTCGAGCGCATCAACGTTCGCGATCTAATCACGCAGCTTTGACCTTCGCCGTTGGATGCACCTCGAGCGCAGCACCAGATGATCATCTTACCGTGAGCACGAATCTTGGTTATTAGATGATCATCGATTTCTGTGTTCGGATCTGGTTCGCAATCAACGAACTCTCTTTTGGCCGCACGATCATCCTCGAGTTATGTACGTGGATCTCTGGCCGTTTGATCTTGATGATCTAGTGCACCCGGGCGTTCCTTTTGGCTTTAATCCCATTCGTTGGATTTTGGCAGATTGTTTTTGGACCATAGGATGCATTTTAAGTTTATTTTTTTGATTTTTTAGCCGAATTTCTTGCTTTCTTTTTGGATTTTTGCCAAATCTTGATCCCGATTTTAATCATGTTTTCATCAAATATTGCACATATCCTTGTATTTTTGGCTATGATATCCCATTTTATGCATTATAATCATATTTTTTCTTCCAAAAATTCCTTAAATTGATTTTTATCCCTCCTTTGGAAAACTAGGACTTGCCAAAATTCTTATTCATCATTTCTGTATAATTTTCTAAGTAAAAATTCAATTTTCATATGAATTTTTTGAGATGTTACACTTGTGTTCTTTCCTTTCTCACACCATCCCAATAAAATATGAAAGTGCGAAAATATGGACAATATTATCATGCATGATTTAAAATAGGGATGGCATGTCTGAAAACAATAACATGACTAAACTCCGAGATAAATAAAATACTTAGGCCTTGTGTATGAGTTCACATGAGTTAAATAAATGGTACTTGGCCCCATGGCTAAAGCTAATAATCAAAATGAAAAAACATAAATTAAATGTGTGTCCCATGCCTTGCAAACTAATATACAACGAATACATTGCTCACACACAACCTCAACAGTGAGGTGTGTCATGACTACAAAAATGCAGCTCCTCTCTTGTTAATATAAGTGTTTTGAAGGGTTACCTGCAAAAAGATTAGTGGGGATGAGCTCAAGAGCCCAGTGGATCTTACACAAAACATCTTGAGCATTATAATAGTCAAAATACAAACATGCAAGCTGTGACACCCCAACCCCCACATTCTTTGAGTGTTGGTGTTAGCAATCCTGCAAGTGTACAGTTTCGCTCAAGTATAAACTGGTAAGACCGGGTATCGTCCTTAGGGAAAAAGGGTTAATTTGTGATTTTGAATCCCAATTTACTACTGATCAAAGTTTTATCAAGACTATAACTGAAAATAATTGAATTAAGTTGAAAGATGGAAACCTCTCTAATCAAAAGCAATGTTTAATATTAAGAAATCTATGTAGAACGTGGCTAGGATAGTGAATGCCGCTGCATAGTTTGCAATCCTTCATTTTAATCATGAATTATTTAACCTATGAGTTTTTGCATCAATAGTTGAAATCCTCTCCCAAGGTATTTCAACATCCACTAGATTTGTCTCGTTAAACCCTCTTCCGAGGTGCTTATTTAACAAACTACGTGTTATGTTCAACAGCCCCTGTGCAACCCCTTAGATTAGTCAATAATCTCCCAATAAATCAACCGGTCTAAGTCCAAATTGTGATATCCACTCTTTAGGCTTCTCTTCTGAGGTAGACTAAAGTGTTGATTTCAATATGTCTATGGCCAATAAACATAATGCATTAAGTCTACACAATATGGAATAGAGTTTATAACTCAATAACCACAACTAGATATCACAAGCTATGTACTGATCATCACATCCCAAACAATAAAACTAATTAGCTAGACATGGATTCAAAGGAAAACATGAAATTAAATTCAAAGAAGTAAAACATACTCAAATATCTTAAACAATCTTCAATCCCAATGGAAAATACAGGTTTTCATGCTCTATAGCCGTCACCAGTAGTCTCTTTTCTGAATTAGGTATATTTGACTCTAATCACCCTTTCATATATATAGTCTCGCACTAAAGAAAACCCTAAAAATTATAAAAATTTTGATTATTTCTCGAATGACCACGATCAGTGATTTCTGTGACAAAACCCAGAAATTCTCTGCCTGCTGTCTACCGTGTTCTGTCCTGTCTCTATACCTATCCCATTTTGGTGACTGCGGTCACCAGTTTATGGACCACGGTCACCAGTACGTTATGTACTTGTTCGGTTCTTGTTTTGTTACTGCGGTCTTCTGTTGTTGGACCGCGGTCTTCTGGTACTTTCACATGATTCATTTTTTTGTTTTCCTTTTCCTGATGCATTCTTCCTTTGTGCTTCAACCTGTATCCTGCAATACGCTAAATTCCTTTCCCAGGCATCATTTCCTCATAAAAGAATATCAAAACTTTAAAAACAAGGCATAAAAAGATATTAAACAATGCAAACTCCCATCTGTATGCAAAAACTGCTAAATATGCAATTCTTCAATTAATTCTCTCTTATTTCTTATAAAATGCAATAATTTACCTATTCTAATGTTAGTTTCCTATGCAACTAACAGTTGGACATAACCACCATTATTTGACAGTGGACTTAACCATTTGGCGAGTTGGGTCATGTTACTTTGCAAGTGACATACACTTGACTTTCTATTTTTCAATACCTCATGCCTTAGAATAGATTCAAGAATACAAATATCATTCAATAAAATCAAGGCAATTAAAGATAAAGAAAAACTTAACTTCTTTATTCATAAAAAAGAAAGTACATAACTTGTAACGTATTACATTGTTGATCAAAAGAAATTCATAACCTCTAAAATAAAATAAAATTTCAGCAGAAGACTTATCCAAAATTGGGCAACAAGCCCTTACATTAAAAAAAAACTTTTAAAAAATAGAAATTTGCTAAAATCCAAATTTCATGGTCCTCATAGTTTAATTTTCGGAAACAAAAAAGAGGAAGGGGTGAGCACAAAGCTCAGTGGATCTTTTTCAAAAAACCATTTTTTAAATTCAAATCAATAACACATTCATATTTCAAACACTTGCATACATTAGGCGTTTCAAACATCTATTTGTTTAAAGTTGAGATTTTAGACCAAAAGGGTTTTGAAGCCCTTGATGTTCTTAATAAAGTACCTCCTTAGAGTGAAATATAGCCTTTCTTAGCCAATTTCATTGGACTTTTGAAACTCAAGGGACTTTACCCACCAACCAAGTACTTTAGTCTTAGAACCATATGAACTAATCATATGAAAATAACATCCATAGCAACCCACACGTTTGCTATGATGGTACGTGGTTATTATCACCATCATCTTTGTTAAATCATATATTCTTGAATCATAAGATAAATTTCAGAACATGAAACTGAAATAAATAAATTCAGCATATGATCAAACTGAAAATTTAATCATGAAATAATCAAAATCATGCATCATACTTTGAAATAAAGCCTAAGCATGATACTAAACATGACATGATTATTATGCATGCATAAATTCGAACAAGAATCAAATCTAAAACTGAAAATATATTTTTGAATGCTTGAACTGAAATTATTTTGATTTCAAAAGCCAAACAAACCATAGACATGCTAGAAATTTGAATAAAAAAAAGGGGTGTTAGAGAATCACTTCCACCTTAAAAATAAATATTTTCTGCACACTTCTGAAATCCTGCAGAGTTCCGTTACTCCAAGCTTCTAAACACTCAAGAACTCTCATGATCACTCATGAACACTATAAGTAACTCAATCCTCCTAGACTTTGTCAGTGATTTGCAGGCACCATCCCACCTACATAAGTCATTTCCTAATACCTAAGTACACAAACTCTTCCAACTTTCTACTCTGTCTCTCTACTGCTAAGGTCAAACTAAAATTGGGATCAGTGGTCTCTTGCTAGGTTGCAACGTTGTCCGGCTCAAGGTATAAGTATAATAGGTATTTAGATCTGACTCAAGTGTCCACTCATAGTAATAATAACAACCTATTTTGTCTTATTTATAAAATATACCTCGATCCTTTTATTTAATCCTTTATTTTCTTGTTCATGATGACAACCTTGTCTTTATAGCTCCCCCAAACTTATTTCATCATATACACTCTTCATTGAGTTAAAAATGTACACATTCACAAGAAAGAGAAGTTCAACCATTATTGACAATACTGCAACATTAAAGAAATAAACATGCTTCTTTTCTCTTTTTTTTTCAAAGGAAAACACACACACACACACACACACACACACACACACACACACATATATATGTATATTTTTTTATATACATAGGAAACATTCTCACAACTGAAGCATAAATCAAAGACATATGTATGTCAATGTTACCATCCCCTCCTTCTTCCTCATCATCAAAATATGCAGTATTAGAACCATGAGTGTACACAAATAGGTCCAACTGAGATATTCATAAAGGGAAAGAATGTTTAGACATTTAACGTTTAGGTTCAAAGCAAGAAAATAAGTTACAAGGCTCAAAATTGGCTACAAATGATTATAAATGCTGGGACAGGCCTTTAGGCTATGACTCAAACAATGGTGGCCTACTTCATTTCCCTCTTTCAGTCATTCCTAAGCAGTGTTCAAGACAAATTTGATTATTTAAAGAGTCTATGGGAAATTATCTCCATTTGTGGTTTGGTTTTCACTCCTCACTTTTCTCCTTTTTCGGAATCTCAAACTACCTAAGACTACAAGGTATTGTCAAGATCAAATTTCAGATAAACCAAGCACACAGACTATTAGACCATACCTTAGTTCTTTGTCTCATCATGCTAAAGGAACGTTACAATTTCATAGGTTACTCAGAAGAAAAGAAAAAAAATGGTTTATATATATATATATATATATTTTTTTTTTCTTTTTTTTTGATTCAACCTATCCTAAGTGCTTCCTACAATGCAAAATGCTTTTTAACATGCATGCATCTAGCAAAATGTGAAGACAATATTGACAAAAAGAAAACTAACCCTATTTGCTCTACTTTTATGTGTTGACACAGTACACACATACCCCCAAACTTGAATTGTGCCTTGTCCTCAAGAGCACATAGATACGTATACGTGGGAAGGGCAATACATCACACATGCATTCAAAGAAAAAAAAGAAAATTAGGCTGTAAGTTATGGAAAAATAGATTTGCAATAGACAGGTGAGACCATTAATCAAGAGCAAGGCATCATTAGCAGTACTAAGAACATTCATTAGTGCAAAACGTTCAGATATGAAGAGCAACAAAAACTTTCAGCAACAAAAGGAAAAAAACACAAAAACTTAGAGGTCTTGTCCAAAGACTTCTTCCTCTGTGATAAAATCGGTGAAATCACTGCCATCATCATAACCATCATCACCGACATCATCAGCACCATTAGCAGTGTCCACATGCAGAGTCGGAGGCACCGTGGGAACACAACATGCCATCTCCATGTAGGGTAAGGTGCAAGGGGGAGGAGGAAAAACTGCAGCCAAATCTAGGTCCTTACGATGCATCCACTGGGTCATGTAAGCCATCCAATGCATCATAGTGTGTTCAGTAGTGGAGAGAGACGCAACAACAGCTGAAGAGGATTGAAGAGCATCTGCAGGGCGTGAATGGGCTGGGGCAGGATCAGTAGTAGGTGGAGGAGACTCAGTAGATGCCCTACGCCTCTTGGAAGGGGTGGATGTGAGCATCTTCACTGCGATATGATCCTTCATCTTCAATAATGGCTCGGTCTTGTCCCATACAACCCCAGACCGTCTGCATAATTCTATAATCAAAGTAGGGTGTGGCGGACCTACATTGGTTCTATCAATGGCTGACCGAATAGAACTGGAGATGAACGCCCCAATATTGATTGGGAGTCCCTTCATGATGCAATAGACTAGCACGACTTTCTCTACTGTAACCCTGTTGATAGCCAAAGAAGGAAGTAAATTTGCACAAGCTAAATACAACCAAACCTTAGCTTCTGTTTTGAACGTAGTCTCCATTAGGGTGACGGGCTTATTGTCATAACAAATCCAAGATGCCTCGTCAACGCACAGTGTCCGTAGAACCTCGTCCGGATCAAATCTCGGTAGTAATGTATAGTAATTGTCCGGAGAGTCAGCAGGAAGACCATAGACCTTATTGACAGCGACTGCATTGAACGACACCCACTTACTTCGTACCCAAACTAATGTACCCTTACGGTCAGGGGCGCTGGCATAAAATTCTTGAACAATCGAGACCACTGTGGTGCTTGGAGCCTGAATCAGCTTCCCCCAATGTCTCGCAGCTATCACCGTATCAATGCCTAACTCGCATTCCTCCGTCATCAATATGGTTCCTCTTTCAGGAATTAAGTGTCTGTTGGACCGAATCATGTTGAACCTTTGCTTGGCATTGGCTGTTTTAAATCGGTTATGGTTAGAGGGTGGAGGAGGGGGTGCTTGCTGCTTTCCTTTAGAGGCAGGCAATTTCATTTTGGGAGGCCTGCAAGTACAGTAATTGAGGGCAAGGAAAACAATAAGATTCATATATAATAATGCATCAACCATTCAATGAAATATAGTCAACATAGATTAATTTGCTTGGTCTAGACATCATAACTTCAAAATCACTCTTTAGGCAGCAAACATTGAATCTTATATTCCTTTGTGATGTTGAATGACATAAAAATAGATAAAAATGCACCTCATTAAGTGAAACAACACATCTACAGGCCTAAGATACACATGAACACGGAGTTGTGCAAGAATTTGTGCAAAAAGGATTCACATAGTGTGTATATTCAGAGTAAAAGAGGGAATGATGCGAGTCATTGAACAAAATCACCATTTAAGAATAAGAGAACATACATAGCAACTCCTAAAATCATCTAAACAATAACTAATAAGAAATCAAAGAAGAACACTTACATTTCTACTAAAAAGACAAGAAATGCTTGAAGATTTGAAAGGGAGACCAATAGCCACACAAAACCCGAAGTTTCAAAGAAAAAATGATGAAAATGATCGCGATCTTGTCTTAAAAAGATGCATGGACCGCGGTCCATGTGCTTTTTTGATGTTTGAAACGACATGTGCAAACTATGGACCGTGGTCATGAGTTCTGCACTGTGAGTGTGGACTGTGGTCCGTGTGTATACACAGAAATTGTGTTCTGATGACCGCGGTTTGTGTGAATACTCATGCTGGTGACCGCAGTCTGTGCATTCCTTCAAAATGTTGCATTTTCATGACCGCGGTCCTTGGATTGGTGACCATGAACCACTGTGATTCCATCAAACATTGCATTCTGATGACCGCGGTCCTTGTACTGGCGACCGCAGTCACCAGAATATGGTTCCTGAGTACACTTATGTGGACCGAGGTCTATATATGATGGACCACGGTCCACAGTTTGATGGACCCCTTTACTCAATTCTAAGTGCATAGACACAACCTTTCCCTGGAATCTAACAAACTAAACTTAAGAACACAATTATGCAAACTTCTATAGTGGGTTGCCTCCTACTTAGCGCTATGTTTAACATCGTTAGCTCGACGAGGATACGCTGCTTCAATCTTTGAAGAGAACCATGTCTACTATCTGCTTTAGACCACCGTAGAAAATCTTCAGTCTTTGGCCATTCACTTTAAACCTGTGGCCATCCACTAAGCTTTGCACCTCTATTGCTCCATACGAGAAGACTTGAATAACTAAAAATGGTCCCGACCATCGAGATTTAAGCTTTCCCAGAAACAAACAGAGTCTTGAATTGAAAAGAAGTACTTCCTGCCCAGGTTTAAACTCCTTTTTTTTCTATGAATTGATCGTGTCATTTCTTCATTCGCTCTCTGTAGATGGTGTTATACTCGAATGCTTCCCTACGAAACTCTTCAAGTTCTACGAGCTGCAACAACCAGTTCTCACCAAAAGCCTTCGCATCAAAATTTAACTTCTTGATTGCCCAATAAGCTCTGTGCTCTAACTCACAAGCCAGGTGACAGGATTTCCCATACAACAATTGATAAGGAGACATGCCAATGGGTGTTTTAAATGTTGTCCTATAAGCCCACAATGCATCATCTAACTTTAATGCCCAGTCCTTACGGTTTGTACAAACCGTTTTCTGTAATATTGACTTGATTTCACGGTTACTTCAGCTTGCTCGTTAGTTTGAGGATGATAAGTTAATGCAACCTTGTGCTTCACGCCATACTTAGTGAGAAGGTTGTTGAAGACTTTATTGTAGAAATGTGTCCCTTCATCACTCACAATAGCTCTAGGAGTTCCAAAACGAGATAATATGTTTCATGAAAGGAACTTAAGTACCACTCGTGCATCATTCTTTGCTATAGCCACAGCTGCCACCCACTTAGAGACATAGTCAACCGCTAGCAAGATATATTGTTTGCCAGCTGATGGTGGAAATGGCCCCATAACGTTGATGCCCCAAACATCAAACAATTCCACTTCTACAAATGAGGTGAGAGGCATTTCATTCTTTCTTGAGATGTTTCCTTGCTTTTGACATGTCTCACAGGTCTTGACAAATTGCTAAGCATCTTTCAACATGCTCGGCCAATAAAATCCACTCTCAAGTACACGTCTGGCAGTTCTTTGATGGCTATAGTGACCATTATAAGATGAAGCATGACAATCATAAAGAACTTTGTTAATTTCAGATTCAAGACTGCAACGACGAATCGCCTTGTCAGCACACCTCTGGTAAAGAAAGGGATCATCCCAAAGATAAAACTTACTTTCATGTATGAAACGCTTTAGGCGGCTTTGAGATAAATCTGGTGGGGTGCTGCCTGTAGCTTTATAGTTAGGAAAATCTGCGAACCACGGGGAGTTGTCACTTACTGACAAGAGACACTCATCTAGGAAAACCTCCACTATTCCCATTGGATCGGGGTTTGCTTCATTTGACAGACGAGACAAGTGGTCAACTACAACATTCTCTGTACCCTTTTTATCTATTACCTCAATGTCAAACTCTTGCAATAGCAAGATCCACCTTATTAATTTGGGCTTTGCACCCTTCTTTGTAAACAATTGTCTGATTGCTGCGTGATTAGTGAAGACTTTGACATGTGAGCCCACAATGTATGATTTGAACTTGTCACAAGCAAAAACAACAGCTAGCAACTCCTTTTCAGTGGTGGTGTAGTTCTTTTGAGCATCATCTAATGTTTTGCTTGCATAGTATATTGCTCTGAACATCCTATCACGTCTTTGTCCTAAAACTGCTCCCACTGCATAATCCTAGCATCACACATGATTTCGAAAGGATCCCCCCAAACTGGCTTGCATAGTATATTGCTTTTAAGTGTGTTAAAAGCTTCAACACACTCAGCTGTGAAGTTAAATTCAGCCTCTTTTTCCAGCAATTGACATAGGGGCCGAGTCATGTGAGAGAATTTCTTGATAAATCTACGATAAAAACATGTATGCCCCAAGAAACTTCGCACCTCATGCACTGTTGTTGGTGGTGACAGCTTTTTGATGGCTTGAATCTTTGCTTTATCAACCTCCAGGCCATTAACAGAAACTCTATGGCCCAACACAATGCCTTCCCGAACCATGAAGTGACATTTCTCCCAATTTAGGACTAGATTTTTTTCTTCACACCGGGAGAGGACTCGTTCCAGATTGTTGAGGCATTGTTCAAATGTTTCACCAAACACTGAGAATTTGTCCATGAATACCTCCATGATGTCTTCAATCATATCCACAAATATTGCCATCATGCACCGCTGGAAAGTTGCTGGTGCATTGCATAGACTGAATGGCATTCTCTTAAATGCATAAGTGCCATATGGATAGGTGAAAGTAGTATTTTCTTGATCTTTTGGTGCAATGACTATCTGATTATATCCCGAATATCCATCCAAGAAACAACAAAAATCATAACTAGCAATTCGATCCAGCATTTGATCCACAAAAGGTAAGGGAAATGATCTTTATGGGTTGCCTTGTTCAGCTTCCGATAATCTATGCAAACACGCCATCCAGTTGTTGTCCTTGAAGCTATTGACTCTCCTCTTTCATTTGTAACAACAGTCATTCCCCCTTTTTTAGGCACAACGTGAATAGAGCTAACCCATGGCGAATCTGATATTGCATAGATAATTCTAGCTTTGAGCCACTTCATTACTTCTTTCTTCACCACTTCTTTCATGAGGAAATGGTAAGGGTGGAATCTTAGAAATTTTGCCTTCTTGGTTTGCTCTTTCCTTGACCTTCCCTTTTGATGATGCAGGTTCTTCATGTTGGCCTATTGGTGTCTTTTGCTCATCTATCTCAGTGCTAACAGCTCCCTCAGCTTCAATAGGTAATATATACTTGGATTTGGTGGACTTACTACCTCTTTGCCACTCCTAGTAATCACCGCCTTGCAGCTCTCCTTTGGATTTACTTGAGTATCACTTGGAAAAGAGCTCCGCTGCTGGTTTGACACTATTTGTGCCAATTGCCCCACTTTGTTTCCAAATTTTTAACAGTGGCATTAATGTTTCCCACTTGGATTTCAATTTCGAAAACTCTTATGTCATTTTTATCAACCCTTCCAGTTAACTCCTTGAAGAATCTTGAATGCATATTCATCATTTCATCAAGTTTATCCTCCAAAGATGGCTTTTTGTCTTGCAAGGGCTGTTATTGACGAATCCTGGTGGCATTTGAGCATTTCTATTATTTGCATATAAGAAATTCTCATGGTTCCTCATGCCCGAATGATAGTACTTTGGGACATTATACCCCCCAGCTAGTGCTTGATACCCGCTGAATCTGTTCATGGCATTCATCTGTTCGATTGAAGCTTCTCCATGATAAGATTCCTTACTCGCTTCTGCAACTGACTGCACTTGTTGATGCTGCTGAAACTGTGTTCCACTACTCTTTTCTTCCACCAAATTCAACCTATGGGTCATAGCTGCAATTTGGGCATGCAAAGCACTAATCTCATCAACTTCATGAACTCTCACTCTTTTTGTTGTACTTCTTTTTGTACCATGTCCATAAACATTGACTGCCATGTCTTCAATAAGTTGAGTCGCATCTGTGGTTGACTTCCCCATCAAAGATCCTCCAGCTGTTGAATCTACCAAGGCCCTGGTGGGTGGTGTAAGTCCACTATAAAACATCTAAATTTGAAGCCAAGGTAAATATCCATGTTGTGGGCAACACCTCAGTAAGTCTTTAAATCTCTCCCACCCTTCATACAAAGATTCAAAATCATATTGTTTGAAAGAGCTAATCTCCCCTCGCAGCTGATGTACTTTGGCCGATGTGAAATACTTTTGTAGAAACTTCTGGCCCATTTCTTCCCAAGTTGTAATGCTTCACGAAAGCAGGGTTTGCAGCCAACTTTTTGCATTATCCCTTAAAGAGAAGGGAAACAGTCGTAACCTAAGCTGATCTTCAATTACTCCATTTATTTTGACCGTATCACATATTTCCATGAAGGAGTTTAGATGTGCCATTGGATCTTCTACAGCTGAGCCTCCAAATTGTTGCTGCTGCACCATGGTGATCAAGGACGGTTTCAACTCAAAATTGTTGCATTTATTGGTGTCCTTGCTATTCCTGAGTAGTTGTTATTCAACACCGGTTTAAAGAAGTCCCTCAAAAGTGCTTCTATATACTGCCCTTCCCTATTATTCCCAACTCCTGAACTTTCGCTGTTAGCCATAGTTGGTAGTTGTTCTTGAGCCTCCAACCGAATCTGACTAATTGTTTTTAGCAAATCTGGATCGTAGGGGTCACAAGGACGTTTACTCATGCAAGCCTGAAACACAAAAACACAAACAAATCAAGTGTATTTAATGTGCTTTTACTAAATATAAGAAAGATCAATTAACAGGAAATAATAAAATAAAATTTTGTCTTGACTAAGACTAAACCAAATTCAACTGGTTTTAAAAACACTAAACACCGTATTTTCTCTGGCAACGGCGCCAAAAACTTGTTAACAATCTTGCAAATGTACAGTTTTGCTCAAGTATAAACCAGTAAGACTGGGTATCGTCCTCAGGGAAAAAGGGTTAATTTGTGATTTTAAATCCCAATTTACTACTGATCAAAGTTTTATCAAGACTATAACTGAATGTAATTGAATTAAGTTGAAAGATGGAAACCTCTCTAATCAAAAGCAATGTTTAATATTAAGAAATCTATGTAGAACATGTCTAGGATAGTGAATGCTACTACATAGTTTGCAATCCTTCGTTTAATCATGAATTATTTAACCTATGAGTGTTTGCATCAATAGTTGAAATCCTCTCCCAAGGTATTTCAACATTCACTAGATTTGTCTCGTTAAAACCTCTTCCAAGGTGCTTACTTAACAACCTATGTGTTATGTTCAACAGCCCCCGCGCAACCCCTTAGATTAGTCAATAATCTCCCGATAAATCAACCGGTCTATGTAATACCCCAAAATTTTGTCAAATAATTAAAGATAAATAAGTTTGAGGAAATTAAATGAAATAAGTCAAGTGAAAATAATTTCAAGGATTTTAAGAAATTTTCGGGTGCAAATTGTGGGTTGGCACATGAAAAATAAAATATATTGGAAATATAATATAAAATAGACAAATAAGACCTTAATTTGATAATTAAATGA
>JAJIYU010010474.1:0-16036 GCA_030144865.1 Tinospora cordifolia | reverse complement strand
AAAAGAAAAGGCCCAAAATCAAAGGGCATTTGTCCGTTTCACAAAGAATTCAGGATAAAATAACCACATTTGCATTGCGGCATCCATCATCTACTTTCGGTTAGTTTATTCAAGTTACAGAATTCTTCAGGATAAAGAGATTCTCTTCGCAACTGCTTCAGCTTTGGAGGGTAACATCACCATTTCTTTTCATTTTTCATAGTAGCTTCTATTCGTGATCTTAGCATGCAATGTGGATAGAGATAGAAGTAAAAGTTGTTCTTATTCTTCATTTTTTAGAAATAGATAGACTCTTCATCTATGTATCCTTGAGCCATTTGTTTTGCACCAAATAAGAATCAAATGGGAACAAATGCAATATACCACATTTTGAGGAATAGGGTTCGAGACAAATTGCTACATTGGTTCTGTCAGCTGAAGATGATTAGCTTAAGAGATATTTGTTGCTGCTTTCCGAGTGAAATGTGAACACAGTTTGCAGGTCTGGTTGAGAATTTATGAGAAACTCGTTTGATTCAAGATTTCATTACTCGAAAATAAGAAAACAATTTTAAAATTTTGCAAAAAACAACTTTTTATCATTATCTAAACAGGGGTTTTATTATATTTTCAATCAAGCAAATTTTTTATATATTTAAATTTGTAAATGTAAAAAATTTACGTTACTTTGCTAATGTAGACATATGTAAAACAGACTTGCAAGCGTTAAAAGTGAATTGAATGTCAGAAGTGGGATTTGAACCCACGCCCTCTCACGAAGACCAGAACTTGAGTCTGGCGCCTTAGACCACTCGGCCATCCTGACTTTGGTGATGAGGGCGTTTTCGCAAAATTAATCTCATATATTCTTCGGAAAAAGTATTCAATACAATTTCTTTATGACAAGACTACATTATTTCTGACTTTCTTTTTGTCGTAGAAATAGTTTTGAGATGTATTTAGTTGGGGAAATTACAAATCTCCTAAAAAAACATTTGCAATTTTCATAATAAAATAAAAATTTTCTTGAATTTAGCTTTTAAGGCCCAACATTTTCCAACAATGATTTTTTAAGTTAAAGGGTTTAAGTAATTTACTCACCACTCCATCTATCTCCAAAAAATATTCTTCACTTTCATTTTTTTTCATAAATTTTAAGAAAATTTATCTAATAAGTATAATTATACATACAATTTCTTCTACACACTTAAATTTTAAGCTTACTTTGTAATTTATAAAACACACTTAAATGTAAAACATAATTAAAATTCCATTTAATTAAATAAAAAAATCTTACTTTAAAATTAAGAACTCAATGACAATTAAGAAAAAAAAAACATTTATTAGTTTTAAAATAATTACATTAGAAAACTAAAAAATAAAATATTTACTTAAAAATAAGTTGTCTTTAGGGTGTCCATTATGAAGAATTATTGAGCGTCAAACGCTCAATAACCCTAGAGGATGTCAGACACCCAATGTGAAGGGTTATTGTGGGTATCTAACACTGTCTGATGTTCACCGAGTACTCAATACAAATCAAGCACTCAGTGAACTTATTTTTTAATGCGCTGCTTAATTTTTTTTGACTTTTTTTTAAGGGGCTATATAACTTTTGGCTATATTAAATAATTAATTATAAAAAATATTATTTTTGATATAAATTTAAAAAATTATATATTTTGAATATAAATAAGAATAATATATATTAGAAAAAATATGTATTTTATAAATAATATATTATAATTAATATATTTAATAGATTAATGTGATTATAAATCTCATATAGTACAATCTAATTAATTATAACTATTAAAAAAAATAGTTTAATAAACTATAACCATTAAAAAATAGTTTAATGAGTTAATGTAAATAATATGTTAAACCATTATGAGTACAAACCATAAAGGATACCTTTATAAGACATTCAAAAAGAGTAGTAACTATTATACAGCACTTGATAATAATAAAATAAAAAAATAGTCTATAATGCAACTATAAATTGTTCTTATTTTTATGACATTAAGTTTTATATCTACTTTCTTTTTCTTTTTTTTAAGATTAAAAACTAAAATTTTTAATACAAAAAATGATTTATATACAACCATAGATTACTCTTATTTTTTATACCATTAACTTTAGAAAATTTATTTTTCTTCAATTCATAATTATATTAAAAATGCACAAACTTTCTTTCAACTTGAACATTTAATTGCATTACCACAATTGTCAGCAAGGCATTTAACATCCCCAACTTTTGATGTCAAAATCATTGAACTTTTCCACTATTTTGATATAACTTTGAGTATCAAATAATAATTTCATTTTTAACTCATTTCCTTCATCTCTTTTATATATTAGTACTATATAGAAAATAAACAATGTGTTGCGTAGAGGTAAAAATAACCTATTTAATATTAATATGTTATTTCAAAATTAATGTTATGTAAATATAAAGCTTTTATTAAAAACATTTTTGAAATAACTGACATGTAGAACAATGCCACAATGGCCAGGGGCTTGCCCTGTATTGGTTCTACACAAGTCAAAATAGCATTGGAGATGCCTTACGCAAGAGGGTCATGGCTAACATCACGTTATTGATCAGTAGTACGCACCTACTTGTTATAAAGTTCAGGGATTCCTTCCTTTCTTTCTGCCTTTGTTTTGATAAAACGAAGTTTAAGAGGCATTTGATCAGACAGTTGGTCTACGTTTTCCTTACATCTTAGTCTTTCACATCATATGCAACAGAAGGCCTATAAAATTGCTAGAGACTCCGATTAATTCAATAAACCATTTTCTTATTGTGTAATCGCAAAGATAATGATGGGTGTGAGATGGATTCAGTAGACAAAGCGGGATAAACATTAAACCCGTCATCTGTGGATACCACATCTCTACGGTTGTCTGGCCGCTGCCAATAACCCCAAAAGCTCATACATACTATATTTCAAGTACAGAGCTCCGAATTACTGGCTTTTTCTGTGAGCACCGTTGGTTTCGACAAGAAGGAAAAAAAATGGGAATATGAAACTCCCCTTCCCTCTTGCTCTTTTAATCCAACATATGCAAAGTGATAAACCCAAATCTGGAGTGAGTAAGCAAAAATTTAACACTAAAAACCATGAAAAAAAACTAACTACGAATTGGCTCATATCAAGTGTAAATTTTAGAAACTCTTGTCATCGTGGGAAACCCATAAGTATAAAGGAAAAGATGAAGAAAGTGGTAGAAGATACCAAAAGCCCATTCATTTATGTAAAAAAGAGATGGCGGCACCTTCTCTTCTTCACCTTCTTCTACATACAAATGAGTTCAATAAACTGACCCACTTGAGCCCTCTCTCTTTGTAATCACAGCCAGGAACAATTTGATTACAGAAAACAGCTAACAGATCGAAAACCAAAGTAATATCACGGAACAAAGATCATAAAAATTTGGGAGCGATAAAGAAGAGACGGCATTGGGGCAGGAGGGTAAACATCCGCATTTTGTATGGCTATTATATACAGAACATGGCGTTAGGGTTTAAGGATTTTAAGAAAATTTCGGGCTTATTGGGCCTTTGAGCTTGGTGGGCTTACCTATATGCACTGGTACAAATGCAAATGGGCCTCCCGTTTTAATGTCATGGCCGTAGGACAAGTATTAAGAAATTAGTTACAAAAATAACATTGGGAGTAGAACAGTCCAGTAGACGAATAACAATAGTTTGACGGGTGAACAGCAACAATCCAATAAGTAACAGGCTGGCCAACAGCAACAATTCTTCTTCTTCTTCTTCTTCTTCTACTACTTCTTCTACTACTTCTTCTTCTTCTTCGCGACATCTAGTTCTGATAGTTCAGCCAGTAACAATTCGGTGAACAATAGTCTGGCAAACAACAACAGTTTTTCTTATTTTCAAGATCCGGTTCTGATCCTTCCTACGTTGTGAGCAATGAAGTAGGGAAACTAAGAAAAAAAAAAGTAAAAATAGACTGTATATTATTCATGTATTATTCGTATACAAATGATATAATGTATATATACAATTAGTATACATTTATTATATGTATATTATCCACATATAATAGGTTTATTACATGTAAATAGCTCTTGCGACTTTACTTTCGTGGGCAGCAACAATTGCAGTGTCTCATAGCGCAACTGCTGAATCGAGCGATCTGAACATTAGGATTGCAAGAGTCTCCCGACCCCTAGATCTTTTCTCTTGGTGTTCCAAACATTGCAGCGTCTCCCGGTCTGTTTGCCCAAATGTGTTCTCCCGATCTCCCAATGGGAATAAAAGAAGAAGAAACAGGGAGAAGATCTGTTCGTGTAGATTTGTTCTCCCGATCTCCCAACAGAAATAAAAGACGAAGAAATAGGGAAGAAGATATATTTGCCCAGATCTGTTCTCCCGGCGTTCCAAGCATTGCAGCATCTTCCAACAGCCATGGTTTCTTGATTCTGTCTTCAAAGATCAAGTAGATGTGTGACCCCCTGGCTCCCGGTCTCTCTCTCTCTCTCTCTCTCTCTCTCTCTCTCTCTCTCTCTCTCTCTCTCTCTCTCTCTCTCTCTCTCTCCCTCTCCCCCTATCCGTGGGAGACGAGTCGTCGGGGTTGCGATAAGAGTCGGCGCACCCATTCGACGGGAGATACCAGACTCGAGTCGTTCACTGAGAGCCGAAAGCCACATGGGTCAATCTCATCTGTCTCATTCGTTTTATCTCATACATCAAAACCTTTCTTTCAAATAGGTTATGAAATCAATTTAAAATACACAGTATTTTTTCAAATGTAAGTTTTGTTAGAAAAATGAGATTTATTAAGAAATTACACGCAGCGATTCTAAATACTTTCAAATTCAGTGTGAAAGCATATTTAACAAGATCACTTTGCAGCAAAATAAGAATTTCAAAATCATTTTTAAAGCAATATCTAAACATATAAATATGACCCATCTGGCCTAACTCTCAAAATATTCAATTTACATGTAAATCAGTTTAAAAGACAAAGGGGCACACACGCTCAGTTCAAATTAAATACAAAAATATTATTTACAACAAAATGGTAGACATAAACCTAAAAAGAACAAGTCTGGCAACCTCCCAGTGAGGTTTCAACCAAAAGATGGCCTCTCGTGGCTGGTGTACTCCTGCAATGTTAGTGCTCACCTCAAATGAAATAATGGAGTGAGCTCACGAGCCTAATGGATCATCCTTATACATCACTAACATTATACAAACCACAATACAAAACATTCAAACACTTTCATTACATTAAGGCATTTCAAGCACTATATTGGTTATTTTGTCGTATACAAGACCAAAAGAGCGCTATTCTCGGTATCTCCTGTGTGATTCGGGAGCGAATCTCAGAATAATGTCCGAGGGTTGGTTACCTTTCTGGACCATGATCTAAGGATGAAAGTCTACAGTGACTCTCCGTCCAAAGACACAATTAGCTGTCGTAGTCAGCTCAGGTAAGGACACTCATGATGACACCCAAAGGCCGATCATCACCCTATTATGTCAAATTATAAAATCTTAAGAATCCTTTTTAGTTTCACATTTCCATTCTAGTACATACATAATCATCATATGTATACTTCAAAGTAAACTAATCAGATATATTTGATCATTTATGGAGATCAATACATGAACCTCTATCTATGCATGTTATAACACAAGTAACTAGACATCATGAACACACATCAAGTCATTCTAACCAAGATCAATCAAAGTTGTCCTAGCATGCTTTTAAGTGGTTATTAAAATTAAACATACATCATGCTTTGCATTCAAAGTTCACATAAGGCTAAGGAGTATGAAAATCACACCCACATTTGTGTATCTTCTCCCCTTTGTTCGTTACTCCTCGCTACACGAGTTTAGACCTTTAATCCCTAAGAATTTTTTATAATAATTTAATGTAAGTCTAAGGCATGCAAAGCATGATCAAAACCCTACATTTATGCCCTTTACATATGTGTTCCCCCGTGTACTCAAAGTTGGAATGAAAATAAGAAAAAAGACCGGGTACACAACAAGTTACCACGACAATGCAAGCATTGTATTGGTCACCGAAATCGGTGACATGTGTTTGACACCTCAATACACACACTTTTAGGCTTAAAACACACATCAACTCAAGGGAAATGATTTAAAATGCTAAGAAAGCAAGATATCGAGTGAGGTTTCGTGATTTACCTTAGCACAAGGAGTTTCCAAACATGCCTCAACTCCCATCCGCCCTTGTGATGTCGCTATTGGCGAATCAAAGCTTGAGAATGGTAGAGAATGGCTTGAATAAGCTCAAACCACCCTTAGAGCTCAAAAGAAAAGGTAAGAAACGAGATTGGAACACTTAATGAGAGTTTCAGAGAGAAAAGTATGGTTCATGGCGCAAGAAAATCCAGATCTAGGGTTTTTGCGCAACATTTCATTTATATAGAAATTGACGAATAATTGCAGTCATTGTAGGATTACCGGGGTCATTGGGATTACCGCGTCACTAACTACAATAATTAGTCCAATGTAGTTGCTCGTTTCTGGGTAACCAGGCTGCGGTCATTGGGATTATCGTGATTACAATGGTCACTATATAATTATCGCGATAACAAGAACAACGTGTTTATGTTCGTTTTCTGGTTTTTTATCATGATTATCGTGGTAACTAGTGCGATTTTCTTTTTTTTTTTCTGGGTTGGTCCGCAATTACCCTGGTAACTAGCGAGATTTTGGAAGTTTGAGTTTTTTCTTTGCCCTTTCTCGTGTTTTTCAAAATTTTTATCATTTTTATATTTATTTGGACTTATTTTACAATGATCTTGAGTATCTTGTTATTTTTCTTATTTTTTAATAATTTATTTTTATTTTTAATGGTTTACTAGGAACATGGAGGTCTTATAGACTTGTGGAATATTACAAGATGAATAGGCACAAAAGTGAAAGAGAAGAATAGATTCGTCGGTGAAGAGAGACAAAGCTTCCATGGCCCCATTGATCTATCAGAGAAGAGATGAAAAAGTGCCTCTCCCGATCTCTCGACAGAAGTGAAAGAAGAAGAAACAAGGAATAAGAATAAATAGGTTAGAAGATCAATTCGCCCAGAGCGGCATGGAAGAAGAAGAAACAGTCGAACCGAAGAGGTCTTCCGATGACCATGGTTGAGGCGCCGATGCTGATGTTGGGATCACTACAAGTGTACATGATCGTAATAGTAAAATATAATGAAATACCATAATATTGTCCTCTGAGAACGGTTTGTGGTTAATATCTCAAATTCCAATTTTAATTTTAGTCTCAAGTTTATTAAGGTTCACAATCAAATTAAACAAAAAACTTAAATTAAATCAAAACCAAATTGAAAACAAGTGAATATTAGGTTGAAAACTATATGAATTAAGATTATAGGATAGTAAAATATCATTCATTCACCTTTAATCTTTATTTCAATTATTATATATTCTATTTTTGTAGGTTATAGCACTAATAATCAAAACCCTCTTCCAAGGTGTCTTGATCCTATCACTTAAATTGGCTAATGCCCCCTCCCAAGGCATACAACCAATAAACTAATGTATTAAATATATAAATCACATGTAATTTCCTATAGAATCAACAACCTCCTGGTTAATTTATTCCAGTAGGTCTATACTCTAATTTTTCAAATATTGAACCTCTCTCCCGACTTAGTTCAACAATCTAAAATTAATTTATTGGTGGCCAATAAATAAATAAACATTAAGCATACAGAATACAAAACAATACCTCAAAAATCAAAAGTTCCTATAATCTAAATTATATCCTAAAAATTAAAATACTTTAGCCAGACATTATTCGGAGTTCAAAGCACAAAGAATTTAATAAAATAAAGACCATACTCAAAAGTTTAACTGTCTCTTCTTCTTGTTCTCTATTTTCTGTTCTCCTCTCCTGATGGCCGTCAAAGCACTTCAAAACTTGAATAATGAAAGAATCGATTAAAAAGCTACATATTGGTCTTTATATAGGCATTTTAAACTCCTAACTAGGCCCTACCACCAACTTATAATCATAATCGAATAACAAAAGAGCTTGAAATTGTGTTAATTCTCCAAATTCCAGTCATGCCCACGCAATTCATAGTATTTATGCTCTGTGCCATTCTCCTTGTGTCCTCTTATTTACAAAGTGTTGTCATCATGCATTACGCGCAACTCTTTACCCTAAATTTGTTCTTGTCGTGCCCTTGCTTTAAGCATGGTAATTATCAAATTTGTCATTCTCTCTTTAGCTTCACGCATTCACGGCCCACAATTCATTTGCAGTCGAGCCATGATGTTTGCAAGGTATTGGGCTTTTATAGTACGTCATGTTTCATTTTTCCTTCTTGTGTATACCTCTTCTCAATAATTCTAAACCTGCACAAATAATAAAAAACCTTTATTGGACATTAAATCACAAATGTAAATGATAACAATTATATTTTAATTCTTAAAATGGATAAATATATGCAATGCTCCAAAAAATGCTTATTTATGTAATTGTAAATAAATACATCTTATTTTATATCTAAATAAAACAATAGATATATATATATATAATATACATAATATTATTAGTACACAATGCAACTCATAGCCGACCTCAGCGTCAGCGTCAAAGGCTACAGCGATGGAGTGGAGTCTTCCAACACCCATGACTGTGGCAAGAGACATGAGAGGTCGTTAGGGTTAAGGTTTGATAACCATATATATTTCAATAAAAATGTAAACATTTATAAAAAGTGATATTATGAAAAGAATATAAAATGTGCAAATATTTTTCATATTAATTTTAAAAAACTATCAATTTATGTAATTTTCTTTTAAAAAAACCATTTTAATAAGATATTTGTTCAAAATTTTCTTTAAATACCATATTTTAATAAATATTTATGAGAATACCGGCTTGAGACAACAGTGCCAAAAAGGCTCATTCCATGGCTCCTTCGAGCATCCGGTGTGTTCTAATGAGTGTTCCACTATGTTGAATCTCCACAACAAGTACACATCCGATCTCTACAACATTGATCCCAGTGCGCAAAGACGACAAGGTGTAGATCATTCGCAGAACATACAAGGGAAGAGAAGGTAGCTTCACTATTGTTCAATCTCACAGCAAGTACAACGTCATCATCAAAAGGAAGACGAAGAAGAAGATGATGATGAAGTCGCAACCTTCATGATAGCTGGTGATTCTGCATGAGATCTGGAATCAGAGTTTCTTCTTCTCTCTCCCTTTATTTTTTCTGTAGATCATACAAAATATGGCACGATATGATCATGACCAAGGCCAACCCGAGCAAGGACCTAAACAGCAACAACCCTGGCCTTATTTTTGGGAGCCATATATATATATATATTAAAAAATTATGTTTTTCCTTCAATTCTGATTTTATTTTCTCCTGTGATTTGATTTTCTTAAAGTTTAAAAGTATGAAGTTTTTAGTCAATAATAATTATTTATTTATATTTTTGAATTAGGGTCCGACCCGAATCATGTATACAAATATGTCAAATGCAATCCAACAAAAGATAATAATGTTTTCTAAAAGAAGTATATACCTTTCAAACTCATAATATACAGATTCTATATAATAAATATTGGTATAATATTAGATTGTTATTTACAAAATATATATTCTTGATAATAAATTTTTATTTATATGATAGTTTCAAAATATTTATTGTCTTTAGTATAAAATGTACTTTTCCCATAAAATATCCATTTGCATGTAGATGCTGAAGTGAAATCAAAATAAAGAAATAAAGAGATAATATTGAGAAGGGGAAATCAATGCAATGGGAACAGGGAACGGCAAGGTGGCAGCAATGACATTAAAAGCACGGTGAGTGAGATGCAATGCCATGATCATCTTTGATCTCGATCTTTCAAAGAAAACTAAGCCTGCGTTTGGCTCACAATAAGAACACAATTCCTTCCAAAAAATAAGAAATCAAAATCAAAAAACAATTCTTTTCAAAATAAGCTGTTTTCTAAACGGACAGTGATTTTGTTATCAAAAACCAAATTAGTCTTAATAGCTCTAAGTATTTGAGTACCAAAAACTGTATCTAAATCACCAATTGTGAAGAGATAAATTGAAGCAATTGTGTGTGCTCATTTTGTCATATAATCAAGCAGATAAGCGAGATGCAGCCAGTGCGGCCACCGTCCTCAAAGTGTTTTATTAAGATCAAACAAGCATTATTTTCTAATTAAAAAAATTAATAGTACGTTAAGTTAATTTGTTGCTGCAACTATTATAAGATTAGAACAAGTTCCAACTAGATAAGGAAAAGGCCAGCGTCATGAAACTACTAAACATTGCTAGCGTCATGAAAGCCTAACCGTGAGAGTAGGTAGTATCAAAGATTGACAGAAGAATTTAAATATACAATGAGTCCCAGAATTTAACCCAAGTGTATCCAACATAAGACCAGATAGTCACCTCTTGCGCTTGAGCGTCTTCCATTGCTTTAGTGCAAAGGTAACACCCTCCTTCAATGTAGCTTTTCGTCCTTCTTTGAAGTTCCAAAGCTCTGGTACTACATACCGCCCGCTTGGGTTATATTCATTCACTTCCAACAGTGCTGTCACCACGGCATCGTGCACCTCATCCCCATAGTCTTTTTTCAAATTTATCAATTTCTTATCTTCTTCATTGATGATCTCCTGCATCAGTAACAACATATTGTACTGAAAATGAAAACCTTCTTTTGGATAGGCCAACCTAGGTCTAAAACAAAGATGTGGACAAAAGATTGTTTGATGATGACTAGAACGGTAGAACTAATGAAAAATAGAGAACACAAGAGCCTTTTAGCAGTTTCATAAACAGATCACTAGTATCAACTCTAACAACACAGAAGAAACAGTGAAAAAGAATACCTGATGGTGCTCGCCAACTTTGACAACTTTGAATGGATGCCATTCTGGGTCTCGGAGGTACTCCTCCCACAATGAGCACAACTCCACTGCTCTGTCATCTGCTTCTTCAGAAGTAAATTTTCGCTTGCAAGCCTCCTGGAATGGTTTGGAATCAAGCTCCCCCATCCTCTTGACTCCAATTGCAGCCCTACTGGACAAATCTCTCAAACCCTGCAAGCCAAAAGGTTTTAACTATTACATCAATGAAGTCTTATTTCAAAATGGAGAGAGGGTGGGGTGTGGGAATTGTGATACACTGGTAAACTAGTGTACTTTGCTTGCAACTCATGTCAGGAGGAGCCTTGAAGAGTTTATTTAAACCATGCTAAAAGACTACTAAAAAGTAATAAATTACAATAAATTTCTTAACGCACTCAATTTACTTAAAACTAGTGGCAGTAAGAAATCTAACATTTATTAGCTCTTTCCGAGCTTCCTGCAGCTCATCATTGCTCTTTCGCTCTTTCACTATAAGAGTTTGGTTCAGAGCTTCCATGTCTTCCAGCTCAGACTCCTTCTCATCCAGGCTTTTAACCATCTCTTCTACCTTCTTCTTCACATCCATGTCCTCTTCGCTAGAATCACCACCCATGTGCTTCATCACATTCAAACTCCCTCTCAACTGTTCAATTTCCAATTCAAGAGTTTGTTTTGCATCCAGCTTTTTCTCTAATTGAATTATTCTTACATGAAGCTCTTCTTTTTCTCTCTGAAAAAAGTAAGAATTGCAATGGTCAAAGATACAATGCTCATAACAATGTGATGTAAGTATTTATTTATCAATGGATAGCATTCTAAATCTTTATGAGGCCTTGTAAAAGCAAAAACGCAAACCTTCTGTTCTTCTGCCAGCCTCAGTACATTTTCATCCGCCTTCATTTGCTCCAAAGTTGCCATATGAAGTGAATTATTTCTTATTGCATTCTGGTCAAGCAAACAAAAACATTATCCAAAAATGTTTTTCACGCTAAGTTTAAAAAAAATAAAATAAAATAAAATTAGAAGTTTCCTACCAGAATGTTTTTGTCAGTATAATATCTATTTGTATAACAAATCAAAAAATCAAAGAAAGATATAGCTATTGATGTATTCAAATAGCAAAACAAATCACTTGCTATCAAAGATGTAAACCATTTAGATTGGAGATCAAACTAGGTATTGACTTAAGCAGAAAAGGATGAGTAACAGCATAACTATCTGTGTAGGTACTTAAAAAAAATAAAAAAATCATATGGTTCTAACGTCTAAGTGTAGCTGACTTCATGTAGTTGAAAAGGCAATTTTATCTAAATTCAAAAAATGGTACTCAAGTTCTTTGCACAATTTACTTGGAACCTCTCATCATAAATTTTCATTTTTTTTGGTCAGTATATTGAGCAGCTCAACCTCTAACTAAAAGTAGGAGGATAAAGTTTGATAAAAAATGAAAAAAGCCAAGAGTGCTTTTCTTATTATACTAAAAACTCAAGTAAAACCTTTTTTGTATTTTTGAGAAGAAACAAAAACCTTTATTTGTAGGTTTATGCTAGACTTGAAGTACAGCAGGTATAGAGTTATTGATCAAGTCATGTATGGCATAAACCATTCATATGCCATCACAAAAAGTGGAAATAAACCATTCTTTACTAGAAAAAATAGATACTGACTATATTCTAGTTCAAACATGGTTTGCACAGAATGCACCAGATAATCATTGTAAGTCCAAGCCAATTTCTTTTTGGTGACTCCAGGTTCAACCAAAACAAGAAAAAAAAAAGTTATTAGGCCCTTCAAAAACCTAGAACCGGTTTTCATACAAAGTACTGGACTTGATTATTGAGGACCAGCACATCCAAGCTCTGCCTGATAGGCTCGCAGCATTTCTATTACAGAAAAACCGTAATAATGATGAAACTGGTAAACAGCCTAGAAAGAATGGTTGATAGAAACCAATTGCAATAATGATATACCCAAAACAGCAGCCTGTACATCCAAATTTTCAGGTCCTACAAATTCAAATACCAGAACTAAAGTGCACAAATGTGCATAGCTCCTAACCTAGTTGTGTGCTGCAACTACAATGGACACAGAACTACATAGTTATCAGTTGTTCCCAATCTAAGAAGTATCTGATTAGTACTACAACAGATGTAACTGGAGTACAGTCAAATGCACTGTAACTTCTTAAGCACCAGGAATTGATTAGCTCTTGACATATTAGCATAATTATATGTATACTTCATACATAAATTCTTTTGTAAATAGAACATTACCCTCTCCTTCTCCTCCTCAAGTTTTCTTTTCTCACTTTCATTATGGGCCTCACGCTCCTCCAGTTCTTTGCTACGCATCTCAAGCTCTTTTCTTTGAGAATCCAACTCTGATTTAAGTTTGTCATGGTCTTGAAATATCTTCTTAAAGTGATCTCTGACATTTAGCTGCATCTTCTTTATCTCTGGCATGCAAGAAAGCATAAAATAAGCAGGCAAGTTACTTCTCCTGTGAAAGGAAATTCTACAATGCATAAACAGATGTCTTTGTAGCAGTCATATGGGTTCTTCTTCTACAACAGTGATTACAGTGTGACAAAGAAAAAACAGAAAATGGTCAATCAAGCAAGTCCCCAAGATTTTTTTTTTTCTTTTCAAATCCAAGTATAGCAAATATACCTTCGTTATATTCTTGATGCAGCCTATCATTTTGATCCATCACATTTTTCAGAGATAAACTGGTCTCATTGTACTTGCACTCAATTGCTTTTAAGGATTGATTCTTCTCCTCTATCACACTTGAAAGCCTTGTAACCAATTTTCCTGTCTTTCGCTTTTCATCAGCTTCAATGTCGGCAACTGTTTTCAGGTCTGTGCATTTACGAAGATGCTTCCCAACCAGCCCTTCCGACTTGTAATCATCATCCCTCGCAACCCAACCATATATATTAGGCCCATGAGACTCCTTTGCGTACCAATCTCTTTTGCCACGATGAGAGGCTTCAAAATACTTCTCAAATGACATTGCATTGTTAAATCCAGGCCAATCCTTAGTGAATTCTACCACTGCTTTTCCTGAATGACCTTCATAGTTCCATAAAGGAATGACCCTCAAAGGGTTGAATCCTTTTCTTGTTAGCTCATCTCTAAGTCTTGATCCACTTCCCCCTACATATCGTCCATCCTTCCGTTCAACTTGAATGTTAACAACAATGCCTGTCCAAGGAAAAACAAAGACATCAACATTATCCCGTGCTATCAGAGCTTTGTTCTCACATATGGATGTGGGTGGAGATACAGTAGGAGCTAGATCGCTTTCCAAATATTTTTCCAAAGCTAAATGGTTGGCCCTTTGCTTCGCAGTCCTACTTTTAGAACTCTTAGCCACCCCAGAAGCATGCTGAAGAAGGTCCTTATACAAATAGTCACGCTTTTTCTTTCCCGGGCAAAATGGGCAAGCAAATTTATTGTCTGGCAACTTCACCTTGTGCTTTCCATTCTTCAAGGCTTCATAGCAATCATCCCTATACTCACATATATCTGACTCACTTAGCTCTGAATTGTCTTCTGAGCTCTGGCTGTGATCCATTGAAAATTCAAACAACCTTAAAAAGAAAAAACAAAGAATCACATATCACAGAAAACTGTCTCATTACTGCACCTGGAACTACCAAAAGAAATGCATTAAATAGAAATAAAGTCAAGCAACATGAAGAAAACAAAAATAAAGGCAAATTACAGTAGCGTCTCACTTAAAGACACCTATTAATTAACCACTCAACTAAGCCTTATTCAACTACATGGGTTGGCCACTGAGTCCGCTTCCCGTACTCTTTTCTATTTAGTGCCAAATTGACATCTACATTACAAGTAATTACATCTTAAATTTTCTGATCAACTTATCTTGTGAAAACACTTTCAATACCAATGCTAATTCCATAGTAGATAACATCTTCAGAATTAACAATCAGTTCACTCTATCTGAGTAGAACTAAAATGCAGGAAACCAAACATACAGCAAGCTATCACATTCGACAACAACAACCTTGCGCCCCGCCGCCACACACACGCCAAATAAAAAAAAAATGTACATCTAAGCATCTGAAATGAAGTCCAAACGCAAACTTCGGAATACACTGAACAGTAAAACGACGCTTAGAGACACGGTCACTACAAATTCTTAACGCTTCGTTCGCATCCATGCTTTCAAAACTAAGAATAAACAAACAAAAACCAGAAACGGACAAACATACTGAAAACTCGAAAAATAGAAGGCACAAAACAGGAATAGGGCAAACTAAGACTATCCAAATGAGACGAACTGAGACACCGAAATCAAAGCCCCAAGTTTCTTACTCAATGCGATTACTCTACAGAACCATATCAACACCCTCAATTGATCGAAGAAATTTCGAGGAAAGCAGAAATAGAAAGTCCTCCCAGAAAACAATTACCGGAAATCAAAGAAATTAAAAACAAAGTTCAAACAAAGATTACACAGATAGAAGCAACACCATTAGAGAGTAGAAAGAAGTTTTAGGGTTTAGGGTTTACCCGCAAACAGCGAACGGCCGGCCCGATCTCCTGCCACCCAAAGTGATCTCCCCTGTGCAGGGAACTCTTCACTCCATTACTATTGTACTAATGCTTGATAACTTTTATGTTTTTTTGTTGGAAAGTAAACCAAATAATTACTCTTTCAACTTTTCCTACTATTTATATTTTTCTATTTATAATATTTATATTGTATTTTTAAATAAAAATATATATTATTTTGGGCATCCAAGCTACAAGACGATACCATTTTGATAATTGTGTTGTGTCAAGATGTTCTCAGAATCTCGTTTTTTTAACATTTCTTTAAAAAAATTTTGAATAATTTTTTAGATAAATTTATTGGCTATCAAAAAAATTCTAAATTGATAAAAAATGAAAAAACCAGGGTTTAATCAGGCACGTGGAGGGACGACGATGGGGTCACGGGGTTGTACGATCGGCAGCAATTTGTACAACAATCTGACTGTCCGACGGAATCACGTCAACTTATCCATGTGATGCTTTCCACGTGGCTCCTTTTAACTAGACTAGAATAAATCTAGGTGGAAAATAGTGAAATAATCATTATCAAATGACAAAAGCTTTTTTT
>JAJIYU010010473.1:0-16078 GCA_030144865.1 Tinospora cordifolia | reverse complement strand
GATGAAGCAAAAAAAAATTAAAATAAAATAAAATAAAAAGAAAAGGGTGAAGAAATTGGTTAACAAATATTTAAGATATGGGATGAAGTATTTTAAAAACTTTTCAAAAAAATGTTGATTGGGGTACAAATAGTATATTAATGAAGTGCAAATAGATGTCTTTTTTTATATAAATAAATGCGCTGTGCTTTCATACAAGATTAAAGTGAAGGATGAGTTTTTAGCCAATGAATGCAAGATTTTCAAATAGAGAGTGTATTCAACTCACTGCAATAGTTATAATTTTTTATACAATTATATAAATTTACAATCACCTCTGCAATAGTTATAATTTTTTTTTTATACAATTGTAACATTTACAACCATTAAATAAGAAATATACAAAAGTAGGCATCACTACGTAAGGACACAACTGTGACAATTATTTTAGTATTTGCCTTCTCCATTATAGTTGTCACAAATTCTCCAAATCTTATGATAGCAATATATATATATATATATATATATATATATTATAATTAATAGAAAAATATAATATAATAGTTACAACACTGACAATCATTGAATGAACAAATATTATGTATCTCAAAATACATAATAATTGATCAAATAGATATGAGTCCTAAAAATTGTAGTAATGAGATTAGTGCATGTAGCAATTAGATTAGCATTGCTACTTAGAATTATCAACCAGTGGCTTACTCCTAATTATCTTATTTTTTTCTGACATGATTCCATTTTTATGTATTCTACCTCCCTATCTTGTATTGTTGAGATCCCATCCTCTTTTTGGAGTGATAAATGTTCTTTAATGAACTTGAAACTCAAGGAAAACTCACCTGCGCCTTTGAACTAGTTACATCTTTCTATGCTGCTAAGTTTACTCTAGAGACGGAATCTAAACTTTCAATCTAATGGACTCAAACAGTCATACTGCCTAGTTGATGAATCTAAACCACCCATTTGGTCAATTGAGTTCATGAAATAAACTTCTCAGTTGTCAAAATCTCAACCAAAAATATATGAAATGGACGCTCGTCATGCAGTATGTAGATTGGCTTAACTAGAATCAGCATTAAGAATGAACAAACTTGATCTTTCAATCATTTTGAATCAATTGAAGTACAGGCCATCTTCGGTTAGAATAAAATAAAAACTCAAGAAACAACAAATAAAACTTGGAACGCTTATAGTTTTGAAGGATGAACTAGCAAAAGAGGGAAAGAGGAAGAATCAAGGAACTACCGTTACTCCTCAAAGTCTGACAACTAGTTCTCTTAAAACCCCAAAATTAGATGGCACGTTCACTGTCATATATCATGAAGAACAAAACTAAATACAAGTCTTTGGCATCCATGGACTCCACCAATCATATAGTTTTGATGAAGCATTCTTAAATTAGCAAGGATGAAATCAAAAGGATTAAGTGCCATTTTTTCTTTTCATTTCTTTTGCTAATGTATGTTCATACTGTTATGTTAATTTCATATCCACGAATGTGTTTGCAATAAGACAGCAAACACTACAATACGCTATGAATCAGTTTAAAACTCATACCGGCCGACCCCAAAATCAAACCTCTAACTCCAAAAAGCCAATTAGGGAAGTGTAGAGGTTTTCATATGCTATGAACCCCCCGCCCCCCCCCCCCCCCCCCCCCCAATCCAAGAGCTACATGGAGTAAGACTGTAAGAGGATATTGTTTTGGTTGACATGATAATGTCCACAAAATTAGCTTATGCAAATTTTAATAAAAAAAAGAAAAAGAAAGAAAGAAAAAAAACCTGCAAATTCCTTTTCTTACTACAACTACAACTAGGACATATCCTTTTCTTCCTGCAGTTAAGGTTTCTGACTTTCTTCCTCTTCCTCCTGTGCTCTAAAAATATAAGTAATTTAAAGTTTTGTTAAAAAATTTCTGACATGACAATCTCAAATTACTATGCCATTTGACATTTAGTTGCAACATAGACAAGAAATGAATGTATATGTCAAAATTAAAGTTAAAAAATTTGTAAGTACTAAAATTTTTCTGCCTATTAACTCTAATTTATATAACTTAAATATTCACCACATGAACATCTAGTCAAGCCCAACTGTATATGAGTTACTTCAGTCCCCTTCAAAAACAATGTAAGTTCAACATAACAAAAGCATATAGAATTTAGACTTGGTTAAATTTTGAAGAAGAACAATTACTATCAACAATTATTACGCGTGGAGTAAAAACACCATTTGAAAGTAAGAAATGCTCAATGAATGAGGAAGACTTCTGTAATGAACTGTACATTTGTAAGGTTCCAAACAAATTCAGAAGAGCAAAGTTGAAAGATCTCTTCCTACCAATAACCTCTTCAAAAGAGAGCAATTCTTCTATGATAACTCATCTCGATCTTTAGGGTTCAACAGGGACTTTTCTCAAGTAATTGTGGCATAAAACTCTCAACTACATCAGGTCCATCACATTCTTTCATAACCTCTTACTATAGAAAATTATAAAGCGTCAACTCCTATAGCTTCCACCACAGAACACTCACTTGCTCCGGGGCCTAATCCACTACTTCCAAACAGGACTCACCCATGCCCAAGTGAAGAAATGTTTATGTATTTTAAAATTCTTAAAGTCTCCATACCAAATTTCCATTGTTTTTTAGGTTGCGGAGGCCTCTTTAAATTGGCATAGGAGTGTTTACATTAACAGTCTCTCACATGAAAAATTCAGCGCGAAGAGGCTATGAAACTTACAATTGGTCAAAATTCATTAAGATAATGTGGCAGCTAAAGATTAACACAAGAAAGTGTTATACGCTATAAAAGAAGCAAACCATTCTGCAAAATTCAACAAAAATGCTAATCCGCTACATCTTACAAAATCAAAGTCAGAAATATAAGAACACATATCAAATTCTTTTCAAAAATAAAAACAACTTTAATCAACCTCTTGAAGCGACGGCGCACCTGCCGCCGCCACGTCCTCAGCCGTAAACTTCCCCTTCGCCTTATCGGTGGCACGTCCCTTAGCCTTCCGATCAAGAAGCGTCTTCCGATCCTTATCGAGCTTGAGCTTCGTGATGACCACTTTCGACGGATTGATCCCAACATTGACAGTCGATCCATTGACCTTCTCCCTCGTGATACGTTCTACATGGATCACCCATTTCCGACGATACACTTGAACGACTTTGCCTTCTCTCCCCTTGAACGATCCTCTCACGACCAGAACCTCGTCGTCTTTCCTCACCGGCACCGACCGTACGTTGTACTTATTCCGGAGATCGGACGATAGCGGAGCGCTCATCAAGATTCTCCGAACGCTCGAAGGCGCCGTAAAGTGTGCCTTCCGGCACTTGCGCCGGGAACTCGAGACGCGAGGGTTGTACTTCATGGCTCTTCTTCTTCACCCGCGAGATTTGCACAGAGAGTCGAGAACAACTCCGGCTGCTCATTTGTTAGGGTTATCTGTGCGAAATATATGAAGGGAGACTTAGGGTTTGCAGTCCGTTCCGAAAGTACCCTCAAGAACTAGAAGAATTACTTACAGAGCCCGAGAGTTTTATTTTTCTTTTAAAAAAAAGATCAATTTTTAAATAGCGGCTTAATAAAATTAAAATTATTAGAATTTTCTATATTTTAAAAAATTATATTCTACATGTTACTTCTTTGTTTAAATTCTATTTCATTGACAATAAAAACGCACATACACAGAAGAGAAAAAAACTTCATACTAAATACTCAAAATGAGCGTCTAGATGAAATTTTTACTTTAGAGAACCACACTCACACACCCGATGTAAGAAAAACCCATAGATCTTTTTTTTTCTTTGACAACAGGAATGTTCAAATTCTATTTGGGATGATATGTTATGCGATATTTTTAGAATTAAAAAAATAAAAAGTAAAATTTAATAGTTTTAAAGTGAAATTCAACTTTTTGCTATCTAACTTTATTAACATTTTTAAACACAACAATATTTTAATTAAATAACAAAGTTTGCTAAGTACACTTTTAATAATGAGTTTATATTTGATGATTTGACATCAAAAATGCAATTGTCGTTATTAGTTTAAATTCCATCATTTGCTTACTAAATTTTTTTTAAAAAATAAGTTAAAATTTTATCTCTTATTTAGTATGAATATAAGGTGAGAAGACGAAAGTAACAATAGAGTATGTAGCTGTAGGGATATTATTTCCAAATATACCCAATCAACTACTATAATTCTACTTTTAATTTTAATAAAAGAAGAAAATCTCTCGAGCACTTACAAGGAGATAAAACCATTTTTGGAAATATAATGCACCATGCCACTATACTTTCGTACAAACTAAGGTGGAGAGTGAATTTACGAAAAATGTTAAATTGACTGTTATGACTATAGAACTCATTAACGAATGTGAAGAATGTTAAATTGACTGTTGTAGCTACAATTGTGTATATAACCATAACATTAATAATTATTAGATAAAAGAATATACACTGTGAGATGTCATTCATTTATCCAATAATTGTATGTGCTTTAATGGCATAAAAAACTATCACTGCAAGCATTATTTTAATATTTTCCTTCTCCCTATGTAAAGATAAGACTATAAATATCACCAATTCCCCATATCCAACAATAACAAAAAGCTCTTCCATTTAATATGTCGTCTCCCTCCATGCAAGAGATTTGGACAAGTTAATCTCTATTGCTGAGACCTTATTTTCTTTTAGGAGTGACAAATGATCTTTTATGAACTAGACACTAGAGGACTCATATTGCCCAGTTGATGAATCTAAACCACCCATTTAGTCTACTGAGTTGATGAAACAAACTGATCGATCAAGATTGAAATTTCAATTCTCAGCCAAATATATACAAAACGAACTCTCATCATGCAGCAAATAGACCGGCTTAACTAGAATCAGTATCAAGAATGAAAGAAACTTGATTTTCCAAACATTTTGAAACAATTGAAGTAAAGGCCTGGTATAAGGTTCTCGAGCAAAAAAAAAAAAAAAATGATATGTGACAGATGACCTTCTTGCCAATTCGACTAAGTATGAACTACTAGTAATAGTTCCCGCCTTCCTTATCTTTACACGAAGAATCCAAAATCAGTATCTTGTTCCAGCTTCCATTCCATCCACTGTTGGGCTTGCGTTCCATTTGTCTAGTTCTGTCATTCTTCTGACGTGCTCAGGTGGGAAAGAAATTCTGTCAATCGCAGATGAATGTACACTTTGAAGGTTGGCAGTGGAAGACGATGGCTGGGTAGAGGATCGCGCTTCCAACATTTGAAAATAAGAATGTGGCCCCCATCCTGCATTGTGAGGAATTTACAAATTTTACAATGAGAAAACTCTTAATATGGCAGTTCTGCCCATTTCATCTCGAGCTTGCTCGTGCGGTAGCTAAGCTAAGTAATTATATGATAGCCGTCGGAATTCCTGTTTTCCGTCTCAACTAGTATCATAACTCCTGAATTTGCATCCTAAATTTATCAAAAAAAAAAAGAAAAAGAAAAAGAAAGAAAGAAAGAATGAAAAAACATGATAAATCTTAATATGCACACACATAAGAAGCTCTTCTTTAGTTCTTTTCTTGTGCACATTGCTCATCGGAGGACATAGAATAGAGTCAATATCTAGCTCTAAACAATGGAGGAAGTGTCTATTTTCATATAAGAGAAACAAGAAACCATTTTTTTTAATTAAAAGAAGGCCTTCGATATGCATTTCATGTATTTTTTTGTTTGACTTTTGTTTTGAAGTGAAAAACATGAAAATTATTTACTGAAATATCAGTTATGCTTCAATAATATTTAGATTAAAAGGAAAACTTACCATCTATGCTATAGGGTGGAGGGAAGAATTGCAAATAACAAAATGAAGCTATTGTTACTCCTGCAAGTAAAGTTAAAATTGTTAAGTCACAGAATCTCTCCTTTTTTTTTTTTTTTTTCTGAAAATGCTATTTGAGTAAAAGAAGATTGGATACATAATCATTAACTGTATAAATTGCCAACCTATAAGGGCTCCAGCAAACACATCTTGCCAATGATGCCAATAGTCATCTACCCGGGAAACTCCCACAAGAGCTGCAACAAGCAAGGGAAGGAAAACAATGCAGAGTTTTGCAACATGCCCCCTTCGGTCAAATGCTCTAAACTTCCCTGCGAAGTACCATGATAAGAAAGAGAGACCTGCGAAGGACCCTGCATATTGATAGGCAGCAATGCTAGAATTCTTAGTTTCTTAGTAACAAAAACCAATAATATACACAAATGAGCATCCCAACACTGATCTGATCCCTAAAATGATATGCCATAGAGGAATCAGTAACAAGACAATTCAAAATTTGTTTGAAGTAATTGCATGAAATCTTGACGCCATGTAGAATTTCATAGTTATGACAGATAGAAAGCAAAGATTATTTGAAAGATTAACAGTACGATATTAGTAGCACATTAACACTGAGATTTCAAAAAAAATAGAAATTGATGCATTAGTACCTGCATATTTGAAATAAATTTCCACCAGTAGAGAAAGTTAAGAGAGCTTAATCACAATGAACCACCCTAGACAGAGATAAAATACCTTTCCAAAGAATCATAAATATTTTAAAACATATTTAAAAAAAGTTTAGCAAGCAAGCTGCATTATAAGCCATAATTCTCAAACAAGTACCAGCTATATAATCATAACTAAAAGGAAAAAAACAAACATTACACATAATATGATTGTTTCTCAATGATTCTCAGCTTACATGAAGTATGCCCACTTGGAAAACTTTTGTGCCCTTCCTTGATAACATGCTTGTGTCCATTACAAACAACACCCCTTGTGACATTATGAAACACCTGAGAACATCAACCACCAATTTTATTTGAAGTTAGTTCATGGATTATAAAAGAGTATGCTGAATCTCTACAACTCAACTCAAATGGTCAACTACGTCAATTTTCTTCCTCCAATCAACCTATATTGACCAACCATGATCAAAATTAATAATAACAGATAGACATGAAAAGAAAAAGGTCAATTTAGACCCACCGCTTTCCCATCTGGAAAGCAACGCCAAAAGAAATCTGGTCGAGGGCGACCTACTGCATCTTTGATTGCATCGGTCATAACAGCAGTTATAAGTACAGAGAAAAGAACACCTGTGTTCAAGGATAAAGAATCATATGATCCATTAACCAAACTAGGAAATGGAAAGAACCTATTATTTCAAACAGAGCTTGAGGTTTTTCAGATAGATACCCAACACTGCACTGTGTAAATCATATACGTCTCTTCTGCTATAGTAGTAAACAGCAAAGACTATGAGAGGCAACAATATTGCAATTAACTGCAGCGGAGAAAAAAAAAAAAAAAAAAAGAAAAGAAAGAAAGAAAGAAACATTGAGTTCAATTTCTTCTTTTCTCCCATTTATTATAATAGAATCCCAAAAAGAATATCTTTTAGAGTTTAGAAACAAACTGGAACACCCCAAAAGGGCACAGTGTTGCTTTTCAATGGGTACTTGAGATCAACCATCATATCCTCTCCAACAAAGCGGTGAAAAGGTTCGATTATATTCAATCCAACGTCCATAGCAACAAGAAATACAAGTATCAACCAATCATACATATGAAATCTTGCCACTTGAGCTCCATGAGTCCTTACAGTGCAAGCTCCCAGCTGAATCTCTGGCATTTTTGCCAACTTGACCAAAAAATAAAAAAATAAAAATAAAAAACAAAAACAAGACAAAATAAAAAACGTTTTCTTCAATACACTCTCATGTCTCCAGGCATTAATATTATAAGAATAGTGTTAGTTCTTCAAAATTCATGCCCTGCTTCAAACATGAACCACATAAATTATGTGCATCTTTATCTTAACCAAAACGGGCAAATGCAAAACAATGAGAAGTATGGCAAAAATTAAAGAAAAATTTCTAAACAAAAAAAACATTGGATTATAGTGAGAAAATTATAGTAAAGAAGTATAAGCTACACTAAATTGCTTTATCCATTAGAAATTTCCATTGCTTTTAACATAATTACAAGGAATCTTATGATACACCAGCCAGACTACATGTTCAATGCCACTGAACACAGAACTATGTGTCTACCAAAATTTTGAAAGAAATTGAAAGTGAATGATACTAAAACCCCTCATCATCATGATTGGCATTATCAGCTCAGCATTACATATGTGTCTCCAAAAACATTTCCAAGAAACTCCAATTAGGTCGTTTCTTTGAACAATCCCTATCCCATGGATCTCATCATTATATGTACTCCAAATACCTAAACCAAGTCTTTTTTTTTTTTTTTGGCTTTTTCTTTTCTAATCTCCATCTTCTCTAAGGATGTTTCAAGACATCTTCCAATAATAAAATTAAGGAAAAAAAAAAAACAGAAACAACATCGACAACAACAACATCTTTTCTGGTGGCCATTAAATTCAGAAACAACAACACTAATTCGCACAACCATACTAAGAATTTGAAATTATTACTCAAACAAACAAAAACCCAAGTTCCTATTGATCTTCTTTCACCTATAACTTCGGTAAATTCACACCTTTACTCTTAAACTTTCAAGAATCAGTTGAATTGTCTAAGTGCAATTCACAAACGTCAAAAACAAACTGAATTCAGCGAAACATAGTTTATTCAAGAACAAACACAATGATCAAGACAACGAATGCAGAGTAGTAAAGATGACATGAGAAACACAACCAAAGATAACAAAAACACTGGAAGAAAAGGTTTAAAAAAAAAAAAAAAAGTGAACTGTTGGGTTTTGTCTACAGATTCCAAGTACAAAACATGATGAATTGAGAAGAAGAAGAAACTGACCAGAAAGAAGAAAAAATTTGCAGTTGTAGCAGAGAGAGAGAGCGAGAGAGAGAAGATAAGTGAGAATGGGAGGGAAAAGAGGTTTCTTGAGCGCGGAGTAATGACTCAATCCAAACAAGAATTTGAAAAAGTGAAAGGCTTCGGGCGCTGCACAAGCGAGGGTGTCTCAGTCTCACTGTCTCGGTTAATGGGTTGCACCTTTTTTTTCTTCTTTTTTTTTTCGTTTTTTTTTTTCTCCTTTTCATTTTATTTCAGAAAATGATAATACCACCCAAATGGCCAAATATCATACCCATAATAATATTAATTATGTGTTGAGCTGTGCTCATGGTGCAATTACTTTTATATTTTTTTATTTTCTAAATACACTTTTTAAAAATAATTTTTATAAAAATAAATTATATTTTTAAAAAATTTTAAATATATTCCTTAAAAAATAAAAATACTATTTTAAAAATAAATAGTTTTCATTTTTTAAAATAAATAAATTTTAAATTAAAAATAATTACATATAATTTTATTTAAGTGTAAATAATTTACATTATATGTATTATAAAAAGAAATGTATATTTTATGAGTATATATTGTAACTTGTAAATAATTTAAATAATAAATTAATATAACTGTAGGTCTTATACGGTATAGTTTAATTGATTATGAATTGTTAGCGCATCGTAATATCCAAACGCTCAGTCTGCATCGAGCTGTCTACGTCAACTTTTAAAAAACAAAAATAAATAAAAAATTGAACAAATTAGAGCATTGAGCGCTCGGTCTGCACCGAGCGCTCAACGCTCTGGTGCTAAAGTGGTGCTGAGGTGGCGCTCAACATGTGCAAACAGACATTACTGATATCCTTAGAATAAATAGTCTAATAAATAAGAGTTTGATGAATTATTGATGTGACTAAGACATCAAACTCATAAATAGCATTACCATTGAAAAGGCCTTAATGTTTTGAGCATGAACTTGATAATCATTCCTATTAAAGCGTATGTATGCACTTATTTCCCATTAATGCCAAAGTGAACTCCTCAATTGGCTCTGTAAATGATGGAAGTGTTGCATCACCAATGAAAGATAAATATATAATACATCATGTTTAATTTATGAAAATATAACAAAGTTATAATAATTGTATCGGTAATATATATATTATTCAAAAATAAAAGCTGAGACAAATTGCTTATCATAAATTAGTTTAATTTGTTTCATTATAATAAGAACTCACAAGAAATTATAAACAATTTGTTTGTTAAGGATGAACCCAATATAAGAAGAAGAGTTTAAAAAAAAAAAAAAAAAAAAAAAAAGATGACTTCCTTTTGTTTTATTGTAAAGTATTTTATTATTATATATCTCTTTGTATACATACTATTATTTTTTTTTTCTTTGGCATTGTGATGGCTTGAATAGATAATTATTAATTGGTGTCCACTAAAGGATAAAAAGCTAGAGAGAAGACAATATTCAAAAAGATTAAAGAAAAAAAAAAGCCTTGGTAGTCAGAAAATGGCCTACAAACGGGAGACATATGGGCAGTATCATGGTTGAAAAAATGAAGTAAGAGACAAAAGTTATTTATTTATTTATTTTGGAAATGCCCCACATGTTTTATTTGATAAACATTAACTTATATTTTTTAATTTATAATACTTATAATTACTAATACCAAATATACATCGCTTGTTTATCTAATAATAATCAATCAAGATTATACAAATTATCATAATTTGGCTCTCAGTTATTGTAAGAAAAGAAAAAAAAAAAAAGCAAAAGTTTGACTTTTAATGGTAGAGTTTGAATGGACAAATTTAGGGCATTGAGCGCCACCTCAGTGCTACCATAAGCGTTGGGCGTTGAGCGCTCGGTACAGTCCGAGTGCACAATGCCCTTTTCCCTTTTTTTTTTTTTTTTTGAAAAAGCTGCCGTGGCAACTTGCCCATCTGCTCGATCTGCACTGAGTGGATGGGCGTTGGAGATGCCTTTAGAATTGGCCAATTTCTGCTAGGAATTAATTTTTTTGGCTTAGAAAGGATTGAAAGGTTTTCAAAGTTGGACTTCTAGTCCTCAAAGCGTCTTAATCTTGGCGTAGAAGGAGTGCTCCTAAAGGAAAGTTCCCTGTCCTATTGACTTCACTTTAATATCTTCATGAGGAAAGTTTGTTTCTGCAAGTAACCCTCTTTTGTATCTTTCTCTCTAAAACTTCACTTGGATTCCATGGAACTCAATCCCCCTAGTAATAAAAATCAAACGATCTCACAGCTACTTAAAGATGGGTAGTTGAATTGATCTGAAATTTGGCCAAACGAATCGAGACATGCCTTAAACGAAAATTTAATTTTTGCATGTATTGTATGCCTATGCCTTTTACGACGATATTTTCACCTTAACAAAAATTTAGTGTGTGAATTATTCTAAATTCGAAGAAGGTGATGCGCAAATTACATGTAAAGTTCGAAACGGTGATTAATATCAAGGTACACAAAAGCAGACCCAATAACATATAGCATGAAAAGCATAAAAAGGCATTCCACATAAAACTTTACCAAAGAAGCCTTGCAAGATTATAACCGTAGCCCTTAATAAGGTGAAACATGTAGATTATAGAACACAAAACAGTGTTAGCAAATCTTCCTCAAACATAATCCTATTACCGGTGAAGCTTTTGTACAAAA
The DNA here is from genome assembly GCA_030144865.1 of Tinospora cordifolia. Classification (NCBI taxonomy): domain Eukaryota; kingdom Viridiplantae; phylum Streptophyta; class Magnoliopsida; order Ranunculales; family Menispermaceae; genus Tinospora; species Tinospora cordifolia. Next base: position 4,564 of record JAJIYU010010473.1, on the reverse strand, counting down.
TAGCAACAATCATGGAAGTGCAAAGAGTAAAATTTTCCATTTTACGCAAAGCAAGTACATACCAACGTGCTCAGACTATGTATAGATACAAAATTATTTCCTTCCAGATTCCATTTGATCCAATGAAGCGTCATCTTCCTCCGTCATTATCTGAGATCTATGGTTTCTATCCGGGGTTTGCTGCTGCACTACTTGCAATCCTGTTATATGTACATTAAGTGCATTCACGTTGTTCACTGGTTGTGCAGCGCCAGACTCCTCTAACGACCGGAAATAGGCATAAGGCCCCCAACCTACAAAAGTTAAGAGATGAAAGATCTCAGCTGTAAGAACCCTTCTAAGCACCAACAGCAATTGAGTGAAAAATAAAAAAAAAACAAATATTTATATAACATGAACCCCATATAGAGTCAGTGCTCTAATAAGCATGTTATGAACCAGAAACCCAAAGCTATTGATGATAGACAAAGGCTCAAGGTTGTATTGTACATCGAGTTCTTATCTAAGAGTAGTTTCTATTTGGTATAGAGAGACAAAATCTCGAAGGGTCTGTTGTGATTTGGAATGCTAATTGACTGTTTGCTAATTGAGATCCATGGAAATTATGCCTTCACACGCACACCTCCAAGAAAAGCCAGACAAAACTACATAAAGAAAAATGCCATGCACAACCCATTTGGAACAGATGAGTTCCAAAATATACCTTCGGTAGCATATGGAGGCGGGAAGAACTGCAGATAGCAAAATGTTGCAATTGCAAGACCTGCAGTTAAAAATCACATTCAGAATGAGTCCTCCCAATTATCAAGAAATGTACAAAGTGAAGATCTAGAAAATTTTAAGTGGTTCAAACTTCAACTAAAGCAACTAAATTTACAGACCTATGATCCCTCCCGCAAAAACGTCCTGCCAGTGGTGCCAATAGTCATCTACTCGAGAAATACCAACAAGGCACGCAGCAAGTAAAGGAAGAAACACAATACAAAGTTTTGCCACATGGCCTCTACGATCAAACACCTTAATTTTGCCCGACAAGTACAAAGAGAGGAAACCTAGGCCAGCAAAAGACCCTGAAATATGAAATTACAAGTCCTTGTTAATAGTCAAAAAAAAGAAATTGTAAAAGCACAAACCACCAGTTATCATTTTGTTTGATGGTTAAGCTCATAATATTGCTATTGTAATTGAACAAGAGAAGTATCAATTCAAAATCATTCATTCAGAATTGACCTTTTTTTCTAATTATATTAAACAACTTGAGCAAAAAAGCATAGACAAACCAAGAATACATGTGGGAAAAAATGCTTACATGAAGTATGGCCACTAGGAAAACTCTTATGTCCTTCCTTAATCACATTGCGGTCACCATGACATATAACGTCTCCAAATGCATCATAGACCTGAGAAATCACAATGATAAGCAATCAAATGAAAAGAAACTAGCAGAAAATTAACTCAACAACAAATTTCTCTGTGCTTATTAACTCGTGCTCGGGCAAAGAGCAAGAAAAAGAACTGTGTCTACTTTCATATAAGATGCCAGTGTATCCTTGCCAAGAAGACTAATCTCTCACCTTCCCTCTTTTCATTCACCCTTTATCTACCTATATAATGATTAGAAAAGAAAAAAGATCAGAAGAAACATACATCCTTTCCATCTGGAAAACACCGCCAAAAGAAGTCTGGCCGAGGTCGGCCAACTGCGTTTTTTATAGCATCCGTGATAACTGCAGTAATCAGTACAGAGAACAGAAGCCCTGTGTTTCCAATATGTCAGTGTTACAAGGATAATAGCATAGCCAAAAAAAAAAAAAACAAAAACAAAAACAAAACAAACAAAAAAGAAGTAAATATTCACCTAGTATGCCATGGTGAAGATCATAGACATCTCTTCTGCGGTAATATATGAAGAGAAAAATAACAATTGGCAACAGTATTGCATATAACTGGTTACAAGGAAATTAAACACAAGTCAAAGGAAGATGCTTAACTCATCACAGTTTAATTATAACATTATAGATTTTTCATCAAATGAAACACACAAAACAAAACAAAAGGAGAAGATAACTTACAGGGACAGACCACACAGGAACGGTGTTGCTCTTCAAAGGATATTTGAGGTCGTCCATCATGTCTTTCCCCACGAAACGATAGAACGGATGAATAACATAGAGAATTATCTCGATAATCACAAGAAGAACCAGTATAAGCCAATCATGCATGTGTGTTCTGGCCACATGGATGCCGTGGGATCTTACAGTATGTGAACCTAGCTGCACCTCCCTCATTCTTTCCGGCTAAAACACAAAAGCAATTAATAAGATTATTAGAATAGTGTCCTAGAGAAGAGACCTACTTGTCTCTTCTTACCGTGCATACCACTTTGAAAAACAATACACTAGTTTTATTGCATAGATTGAGCTAATTGATCTTATTCTCACAAGGCTTTTCTCAAACACAAAGAACTCATGAAAATAAAAGCTAAAAAAGAAAGAGCAATGAAGTTCATATATTTATCAGATTTCTCAACAAGGTTTATCATCCCTACCTTAAATTTTTTTTCAAGATAGTCTCCAAAACAGAATTCTATCAAAAGAATCTGTCAAAGAGCAAACTCTCCTTCGCAACCCACGGACAGTTAATACAATATAGTAAGTAATAGAATATAATTTTGAATCTTTCATACCAACTCCAAGATGTAAAGTAAGAAAATCTCAGAAGTATTTTTTTAAGATATAAGAACTTGTCCGAACTCAACACCTTTCTGCCGGCTTTCAATATTTAAATTCAACAAAAAAGAAAGAAAAAGAAAAAGAAAAACTCCCAGAAGCCAACAGCCAAATTTACACTTAACTAAGATCTCTACTTCAATCAATTACAGAAATTCAGGATCTGGGCATGCAACAAGAACAAAAAACAAAGTAACGAACCTGAGACAGAAACTGAAAATTCCCTCTCAAACTACCAAACCATGAAGCGAATCCACCCCATCTCTTGAAGGAATTCATCTCCCATGAACCAAAAAACTCAAACCCAAAAAATGCAAATTCCCAGGAGCAAAATGCCAAACAACGACAGGAAAAAAAAAAAAAAAACAAACAAAAAATGAGAGAAAAAAGAGAACTATTCTAGCATTAAGGACCTTATCTTCACTAAACCCAGAAAGAAAGCGAAAGCAAAGAGTAAAAGTAAAAACAAAAAAGAACACAAAAAAGGACCCAAAAACTAAATGTTCTTACCTTTAAACTTCTCTGTAAAATTTTGACTCTTCTCCCTCTGCTTCTTCTTCTTCTTCTTTTGTTGGTTTTCGTTCTAAGAGCTTGGTTCTAAAGAATCAAAGCCCAAATACAAAATAAACAAACAAACAACTAAATAAAAATCTTTGTGCAAAATTCTCCGAGGATTTCTCATAGATCGGATCAATTACTTATATAGATATGGCCAATTCAAACGAAGTAATAATAATCTGTCTATTGGTCTTCCAGAAGCATTAAAAATGTGGCTCCCACTATCAAGTAAATGATCACGACCGTCAACTCCTTTGCCTTTTCATCATCTCCGCCAGCCTTGCGCTGGTTTCTACTCCGCCCGTCTTCCGGGTTGGTTCTCGCCTTCGTCGGTGCGCTACGTGGTTGCCACGTTTGTTGGAAACTTCAGTCGGCAGTACTATACCGTTGCTTTCAGTTTATCTACCAAAGCGCGGTTTATTTCAACTTCCAGTTTGGTTAGTTTCTGATGCGGCCGTCCGCATCGTTACAACAAAAAATGGGTTGCAGCATGTTTGGAAGATTGTTCATCTAGAAGGACGTAATCATTAATTTAATATCTTAAAAAAAAACCCATTAATCAAAAATATATATAGTCAAGACAATTTAATATATATATATATATATATATATGAGTGTGGAAAATTTGGAAACTTAACAAAATAATTGAAAAGCAGCTTCAGTGAGGTCAGAGCTGTGCCAAGTAGGGTCTAAAGGACGACGACACTAGCTCTTATTTTTTCGAATATACATATATAATTAAAAAATAATAAAAAATTATTAAAATATATTTTTATAAAAAATTATTATAATAACTTAAAATACTTATTTTTAGATCGTAAGTTATCATTCTGCCTTGCAATCTCAAAAATTCAAACTCTCAGTTGCTTAGAGCAACTGGTGCAGTATCTCCCTGTCCTACAAGAGGGCAGGGATCGAAACAGCCTCCCCCTATTGTAAAATTATTGTTGACAAAAAAAAAAAAAAATTCAAGCCTTGAATAAGGTATTCTACAAAAGTTACAAGACGGGATCACGGTGTACTTCACTGTATTTTTTAAAAAATGGATAAGATAATTTAACATAATTTGAAGTAGAAACAAAAAATTTTAAAAAAGATTGAGCTTCATAGTCAAAATAATTTGATAAAATAACTTTCAATATAATAGGTTTTACTTGAAATAAAAAATAATGTTGAAAAATATTGTATAATCGGCATCCTCATTATATTATACTCTGCAGAGGTATCAAATTTGATGTTGACATCATTTTTTAACGTTTGACACTGATAGAAGTTAA
>JAJIYU010010472.1:0-16095 GCA_030144865.1 Tinospora cordifolia | reverse complement strand
TTTAATTTTATGAATCTCTTTTGATAAACAATGTAATGCTTTATTCTTGAATTAGAAAGTTATGTACTTTCTTTTATTAATAAAGAAGTTTGAATTTTTCTTTACCTTTAATTTAATGCCTTGATTTTATAAATGTGAAATTGCACTATTGAATTTATTCTAAGGCATGTGGTATTGAAAAAATAGAAAGTCAAGTGTGTGTCACTTGTAAAGTAACACTGGCCCAACTCGCCAATTGGTTAAGTCCACCGAAAAAAATAATGGTGGTTATGTCCAAACTCTCAAATTAAAGAACGTGGGGGTTGGGGTGTTACAGTGGATGATGATTGGCTTTGCCATGTTTATGAGTATCCATGAGTCATCTTTTGAGGCCAACATTAGTGCACAAATTACAACCCAACCAATTTAGGTTCATGAGATCATGGAGGGACAGCCTCGTGATGCGGACTATGATATGTTTAGAGCTTGGGCAGAGGACACTTCCCATGGAGAGTGGTGACTTGATTCATAGGGTGTACTGAGATTCAGGGGATGGTTATGGTACCAGATGACGCTAGCCTGAGATGTAGTGTGCTCGAGGAGCTACATTGTTCAAGATACATTGTTCATTCGAGTGCTTATAAGATGTACCAAGACGCTAAACACACATATTGGTGGCCTAGAATGAAGTGGGACATAACAATCTTTAACCAGAGATGTGCCAGGTGCCAGGAGGTTAAAGTTGAGCACTAGAGACCCTGTGGATCTTTACAATTCCTATCTATACCAGAGTGGAAATAAGAACATATTACCAAGGACTTCGTTATAAGACTACCCCGTAGATAAAGGAGGCATAATGTTGTTTGGGTAGTTGTAGACCATTTGACGAAGTCATCCCATTTTCTTCCTATGAATACTGAGGATTCAGTGGAGCAGTTGAGCTATCTTTACATTAGAGAGATTATGAGGCTTCATGGCGTCCCCTTGTCCATTGAATCCGATAGGGACGCTTCGTTCACGTCATGATTTTCGTAGGTGTTGCAAGCTCAGCTGGGGACGAAGGTGAACCTTAGCATAACATTCCATCCACAAACTGATGGTTAGTCTGAGTGAGTAATCTAGATTTTGGAGGATATGTTGTGCTCTTGCATTATAGATTTTGATGGTAGCCGAGAGGATCGTTTGGCCTTGTGCGAGTTTGGTTATAATAACAGCTACTAGTCGAGCATTAGGATGGCACCATTTGAGGCATTGTATGGTCGACCATGTAGATCCCCTGCCTGCTGGAGTGAGACTGGTGACATAGCAGTCTTGGGCCTCGCCTTCATACAAGAATAGATTGAGAAGATACAGAGGATTAGGTAGAATCCGAAGGCCGCTCAGGATCGATAGAAAAGTTATGGTGATAACCGAAGAAGAGGCCTTGAGTTTGAGGTTGGTAACCACGTTCTCCTTTGTATTTTGCTTCGAAAGGGGCAAACACACTTTGGGATTTCAAGGAAGCTCACACCAAGATATATTGGGCTTTTTGAGATCTTTGAGAAGATAGGCCCTGTTGCTTATCGGCTAGTATTGCCGCCATAGCTATTGGGTGTGCATAACGTGTTCCACGTTTCTATGTCGAGATAGTATCACCTCGATCCCTCACATGTTATCGATTGGAGGCACATTGAGTTGCGAGGGGACTGTACATATGATGAGATGCCTATGGCCATCATCGATTGAGCTATGAAGAAGTTGCATAACAAGGAGAAACCGATGGTATAAGTGCGTTGGCAGTTCCATGGTGTCTGAGCAGGATACATGGTAGAGTGAAGATTTCATGATCTAATATTACCCTGAGTTGATGGATATTGCCCCATGACTTGTACTATTTACATCATATGTAAATTTTGAGGACAAAATTTTGTATAAGGGGGGCAGACTGTAACGACTAATATTTTTGAATACCAAGTTGATGGGTTCGATGTATGTAATTTTGCGTATTTTTTGAAAATCTTAATGACAATATATAAATTTTCTCACTTTTTCCTAATCTTACTCATTTAATTGACGAAAATTAGGTTAATTGAGAAATATGATTTTTGGGAAGAGAATATGTTAATTTTTGAAGAAATATGATTTTTGGGAGAAGATATAATTTTTAAAAAATTTATTTGAATTTTTAGAAAGGAATAATGAATTTTTGGTTAATTATTTGATTTTTTTGAGAGAAAAATGTTATTTTTGGGTTTAATAATATAGATTAATAATAATAATAATAAAAACAATAATAATAACGATAATAATAAGAATAATAAGAATAGTAAGGAAAAAATATAAAAATGCATATATATATATATATATATACATATATGTACAAAGGAAAGAAACATAAAAAAAGAGGAACTGGTGAACAGCCTAGGCCCACAGGCTTGGGTTGGAAATCTAGTTGGGCTGGGGCGCATGGGTCGGCCCATGTGTTGGGCGGCCCATGCGCCAACTTCTTATTCTCACCCTCTTCGTCCTCTTTCTTCTTCATTTGTCCTTGTTTCCAACCCAGAAAACCAAAAGAGCGCCAATGGTTTTGAGCCACGAATTTCAGCTACTGACGCAGCTACTGACCTGACTCAAGGACTCCGACCGGTGGGGCACCATACCTGGCCACCCCAGGGTCATGTGGGTGGCCACGTGGCAGCTCTTGGACCATGCAAAACCACCCAAAAACAACACAAGAAACGTATCTTTTTTTTTTGTGGAAAATCTGTTACAACACCCTACCTTCATCCTCTCATATCTTCCTCATCCCATGTCCATTTTGGATGATCTTGGGGTTTTTGGAAAACTCTCACTACCACTTTAAGAATGTGAAAACAGTTATCAAATCCTACATCCATTAGAGACTAAAATGACATAAAAGTGTGTGAGTTGACATAGTTGTAGGCCGAAACTGTTGGAAAAAATGTGTTGATCTGATTTTTGAGAGGCTGGTTCTTAACCCATCTGAGATTGGATTTTTAGGTAAGACCACTCATTTTAATATCCAGTTGATAAAAAATGAGAATTGATATCTGGAACATGATTTTGGAGGTGCCAAAGATGGTTGCTGGGGAATTGTGAGAACAAAACGCAATATAGGAGCAACTTCGAGGCAACGGTTGAAGTTGTTCGGAGTGTCCGATTGGGCCAAAATTTGGTGTTTTTAAACTTCACACTTGAGGCTCAAGGAAGGTATAAATCTCATGCCACAAGCCTCTGTAATTTTGTTTTTTTTTTGCTTACAAAGTTACCTAGTTGTATACAAATGCCGGTACTTAAAAAATTTACGAATGTTTGCCAATATACACCAAGTGTTTGAGGTAATGTTTGAATGATATTTTAGACACCCTTGCTTACTGATTCAAATGGGTCCTAATGGTGGGATGTTCTGTGGTTTGAGTGCTCATAATAGATGCGGAAATGACCCTTGGATTAGAGGTTCAATGAAAGAAATAAATACTTGAAACTCAATAAAAACATGAACCCAAAATTTTTGGTAACTTGGCTAAGACTTTTGGGGATCCGTTGACTGACCAAATCTCGGTATTTCAAGCTGAAATTAGGTAGAGACCTTATTAGGTATCCCAAGAATGAGTGTATCAAATTTAAGCCAAATCCAAGATAGGTAAACGTGTCAAATTATGCGACTAGGGACTGCCTGTCACATGCAACTCGGGAAATGAAAGTTCTTGATATCCCAATTGAGAACCATATCAAATGAAGTCTTAAAATTTTAAACTAAAATTTTGATAAATATTTTGGGAGTATAGGTAAAACTTGAAAAGTTTCGCACAAATCTGACATACAAATTGATCACACGAAAATAAAAAATCTTACTGCACAGATAGAACAAAAAGCCCATAATTAAAGTTCTTGTTATCCCACTTAGAAACCATACCAATGGAGTCCGAAAATTGAAAACTATAATTATGGAGAATATTTATGGGATATAGATTAAATCTGAAACGTATTGTATTAATTCGACATGCGAATTGCCTGCAGAATAATAGAAAAATATGCTGCACAGATAGAACAAAAGTTGGGAAGTTGACTACCTCGTTATTCTACTTGAATACCATATCAAATGGAGTCCAAAAATCAAAAAGTAAAATTTTGGGGAATATTTAGGGGATGTAGATGAAATTTGAAATGTTTTAAGTAATTCTGACTTATGGATGGATCACAGAAAAATTGGCAAATCCGTTACCCAAATAGGACAAAATTGATCCAATTTCGACCTAATTTAACCCCAAATTAACTAATGTTGACCAATTTTGACTAAGTCGACCAATTTTAACCAAATTTGACCAGTTGACCAAGTTTGAGCATATTTAACCGAGTCAAATTTGGGTCTACTAAGACTGGTTAGGGACAATTGAACTTGAATTGAGCCACGCTTTACAAAAGAACTAAAATTGAGTTTTAATGACACAGATTTGAGTGTATATGATAGGACTGGCCTAAGTGTTGACGAAACATTGGTGCGTAGGACCCACGATGAGTAGTTTAATTCAAATGTTACTTTAACTATATTCTTCTCATAAAATATGATTGAAATGACATCGGTTGTATGGTTTCTTGTGATTGAGCTACATTAACTAATTTTAAAATATATATAGTCATACACCGATAGTATGACTATAGGTTCGAGGTCTAACTGCAGGGTCAAGATACATGGTGTGATTCGGATTACACTCGAGGTTCCAGTGTTGGGGTTAGGACATATGATTAGTGCGCCTAGCTTCAAATCCGCTCTAATACGACAATTGAGGACTGAGTGCGAGGTCAGGGTATTCGATGAATACGCCTAGCTCATAACCCGCTTGAGTGGTTGATACACCTGACTCATGACCCACTCGAGCAATGACCATAGGGTTGGACTTGATGATTTGTACCCTAGTCCTAATATAGTTTTGAGCTGCATGTATTTAAACTATTCTTTTTTAACTATTGCATTATTTATAACTATTTTCACTACATGTCATGTCTCTGCCACTGCTATTCATGCATACATGCTCTATTTTTGGAATGCAGGTTATTTGTGACATACTAGTTTTACTATTCACTGAGTCACATTGCATATTAGGTTCACTACTCTACTAACATTTCAGGTTTCTTAGCAGCTGACAAAGAAAAATGTGTGGTGATAGCTTAGTTCCCTAAGTGGTTCCTTGTTCTTTTTGGGGTATCATTAGAAATTGGTCACTTGTATGTCTGTAATTAATGGTTAAACTGTTTAGTTTTGAGAACGACACTATATGTAATATTTTGTTTACTCTCACACTCTACTCAATGGATGATTGAATTACTCTGATGTGGCTTGATAGTATTGATTGGAGAGGCTTAACAGTGACTGGGAGGCCTCGACTCGATGAGTAAGTTTGTTAAGTCAACGTGTAGGTCGATCACCCTTTGGCCTAGGGAAAGGGTCCTGAAAAATCCGTTGCAAAATTATGCATTGCAAATTTTGTTGTTGATTCATTTTAGTTTTCCACCAACTTTAATATATTGCAAGTACATTGCAGAAGTGTTTTAATTTAGTTATGAAAAATATTTGTTGCTGATTTTCGTTGCAATTTGGCAGATTTCTTATAATGACATTTCCTATTATTCTAGTTCCCTCAATGTTTAACAATGACTCACATGGTATGAAATCACATAAAATATAGTCTTATATATTTTTACTCATAAAGTTTACTTAAAAATAATAGCCATTAAAGCACATTTTTGTACCAAAAATGTGAATAATTACTAAAATACCATTATTTTTATTTATATAAAATGAGAAACTTAATTGCAAAAATACGAGAAATCATTGATTAATAACTATTGGTATACTGTTGATATAACATTGGTATAATATTTAGCTTAAAAATAATAGTATAACATCAGTATATAATCAGCATAACATTAGTATAATATTTAGCTTATAAAGAAGAGTAACTTTGGTATGCTGTTAATATATACTGGTATAACATTCAGCTTATAAACAATGGTATACAATGCTAAAAAAAATATTGGTATTTAGTATACAATTGATATACAATGCTGAAAAAATATTGGTATATAGTGCGGAAAAAATGTTGGTATATGGTCTAAAATTTGTATACAGTACTAAACAAATATTGTTATGTAGTATACAACATACATATATTATACAGTGCTGGAAAAATATTGGTATACATTGATATACAGTGTTGAAAAAACATTGGTATATAGTGCTAAAAAAACATTGTTAAATGGTAGACAGTTGGTATACAATGATAGAAAAATATTTGTATATCATATGCACTTAGCATATAATAATGTAAAAATGGTATACAATAGTATACAATCTCTAAAAATGGTATACAATTTTAAAAATACCTAATATAATCTCTTGGTCAATGTTATACAGTCTCTAAAAATTCTAAATATAATCTCATACTCTGTGCTACTTCTTCGCTCTCTGTTTTTTATTGCTGTTCATTTCAACTTCACCTTAGTGAGTATAGCTCATTGGGTGGGAAGAATCCTGAGTGCTTCAAGCTCGGCTCACTACCCATTCTGACATTGTACGAGTCGCATGGGTTCACAACAATATCCTGCCCAAAGTTCCTTAGATTAGCTCAAATCCCTAAATTCTTATCTACTAATATAAAATTTTGTATGTGTTGGTTATAAGTAGTAAATAGGGGTGACAATTTGTGAAATGACACGATAACCCGACACGAAGTTAATGGGTTTGGGTCAAACTGTAAAAACCTCGAAAATGATACGTTTAACACGATTATAGATAAGTTTAAAGACAAATTATAAATAAGTTAATTTAAAATTAACATATTTATTAATCTATTGGTAATATAATTTATTATTATTATTTTAAATATATTTTTTTAATTTTAATATTTTTAATAAAAATTATTCTAAAAATTAATTGTAAAAAGTTAAATAAGCCATATATAGGTATATAGTCATGAATACAGTTAAATACGAACCATTTATGACATTAGTAGTAAGTGAGCAATATTATTTTATGATATAAATTAATATTGCTCACTCACCTATATTCTTTTCATTAATGATTTCAATAGGCCATCCAAAAAGTCCTATGAAAGTAAAAACGATATTTGTTCTCCAAATAATTACTCCAGCATACATCTATTATTACCATCTTCTTTGTTTAATCAACAATAAAGCGATGCTAATTAATGATTACCAGCAGGCGTCATAACAGTGCTCATCGGAACTAGCTGGCAAGCACTTCAAGATTTTAATGAAGCCCAAACTTCTAAAGAAGAATAGAAGAATTTTAGGAGAGAGCTTTGATTTATGATCAGTATCGCTAGCATACTGATCATACCTTTTACCACTGGGAGTCTGGGAGAGTGAGATCGCCCTCTTCGCCATCATCACCCCAGTCGAGGTGGTCTATAGCGTTGTCCTCGCGTCTATTTCTTTTTATTACTTAATTTGATCACTTGAGATTGATGAGAGCAAAGAAACTGCCCTAAGTTGCAGTAGTTTTGCTGAAATCTTCTTTTACACAAGTGGGAGTAGAGGCGTGTGGTTTAACAGCATGCAGTTTGACGTAGTCAGAGCAGAGACTGGATGCCGTGGTCTATGTTGTTTCGGAACTGGAGCTCATGCTGGGTCGATGAAGGTGGTTGGAGAGGCCTTCCGACAACCATGGTTTAGATGTTAGTGCCTGTGCCAACGTCGAAGGCGATGAAGTGGAGACAAATGAGAGATAGGGAGAGAGAGAGCTGATGTTTCAAAAATAAGAGGTTGTTAGGGTTAGGTTTCATGCTCAAACAATATATAATTCAAAAATGTAAATATTTAATAAGATATCATTGAAAGAATATAAAATAATGCAGATATTTTTGATATTGTTTTTAGAAAACTGTCAATTTTTGTAATTTTCTCTATATTATTACCACACTATTTTTTTGGGCTAAAATCATCTTATTCCATCGTATTTTGGGTGATTTGAGGAGGTTTAACCAATATTTAGGGTGAAACCACAAGAAATCATACATGAAATCACACATTTTTTCTTTAACCCATAAGCGTAAAAGTATGATCTGATCATAGTTTTTGAAATGTAATTTTCCCAATTCTCATTGTGTTTTTAATCTATTTTTCTATAAATCACAGGTCCACATGTTAGTAGTGAGTTTTCAATCAAAGATTCCATAAAAAATATTATAGCATCATCATGTTTTCTAAGAAATTGGCCTACTTTAGGATCTTAATTTTCTCTCATCAAAGGTCCATTCCTTGAGCTTTTGGTGGTATTCTCTTATCTTTACTTCCTATTTCCAAATTCCACTAAGATCAAATGAAGCTTACCCTATCTTTCCTCATGACCCTCACCAAGTTGCTCCAAGAAGATGTTCAAATGTGAGTGAACACCCATATTTATACGTAACTTTGGCTAAGTTTTGGGTGACATATGATTTATATCTTGATATATTGTCGTAGATGGCAACACGATCTACCACTTCATACTTTTTGTTGGTCATGATTTGGCGGTTGGACATCTATTTATTCATCCAAAGTAGCCAATTCCACCATTCTCATTTGCTGTTGATGTTGAGATTGTGTGCATGACTTTGCATGACATTTTCTTGCAATGTGGTCCATTAATTATTTTACATGTGGTGGCTACGTGTGGATGGATGGAAACGTGTATTGCCACCTCATGCTAATGTTGAGCTTTGTTCATTACATGCCATGTCTGAGACAGGTGGCAGCTCGAAAAACCTAAGCTTCACTATGTAAACGACCATATACCTATTGCCATTTGGGGGAAATCTTGTGTTTATGACTACCTTTGTATAGTTTTTGTGGGACATGTGACACTTATCAGATGCTTGATTGATATGCGGTAATAGGTGGTATTTTTTTTATTTTTTATTTTTTTTTGTCAAGAAAAGTTTTCCATTGATTGAAAACAATTGTTACAAAGGTCTAAGCCAAAATGGCAAAGCCATATCCCGTATTACATCTTATTGGGTGTTCATGCAAAATGACACAACTTTGTGAGTGTATCTATTTGACTCTCTAGGACAATGTTAGAATGATACCTTAAAACGGGTCATAGTTGCCTTAATATCATATATAATAAGTTTTATTTGAGATGTGTGATCTTTGTCTAGGTGCTTCAAGCAATTGATGATTGTTTCACAGTCTGATAGCAGTGCATATGATATTGAATTGTCTCTTGCATATGATTCTCATGCTATCCGGATAGCTTAAGCTTCGACTTTCATGGTTGGTCTTGTATATCCAATATTTTACCCCCTGCTTTAATGATTACCTTGCCATTTGAAAGTAAGAACCAACTAGCCATCGAGCTCAAGCTACAACCTCATGGTCTTGCTCTATTGCCAGCTCAAAATTAATTTAGTTATTAAATTTTGCCTCACTAAAGACACACAAAAAATAATAATAACAAAGAAGTTTTTCGTATAGTTTGGGAAACCTGAAAGATTAAGTTAGGCCATGGTGATAGTTTTTTCGAACTCCGGTCCATGGGAGATTTGTGAAAAAAATGATTCCACCTTGAGTAGTCCATAACCCAAATGAATGGCTAAAGAAAATATTCAAACAAATTAATGCTTGTATCATTATATAATACACTTATTTGTAATCTAACTTGAGTTAATGCAGTTGCTAATTGTAAATAATAATTAAGTGATGCAAGTTAAGGATTCAAGATGCCATAAAACCATCTTAAAAAAGAGAGCACGTATCCCTTGCTTTGCTGGTGCCAACATCAGCCTCGACCTCCTAATCATCCTTCTCTCTTTCTGTTTATTTTATTTTATTTATTTTATTTTTTATTTTTGTCTTATATTCTCTCAAATTATTTTCTTTCTTTTCGATACTCTCTCACTGCACACATACTTTACAAGCCCCATCTTGTGTCTTCTGTCTTCCTTTTTCTATTCTTATTGTTACGCCATGGCCTACCTATCTTCTTCTTTTTTCAATTTTATTTATTTTTTTACCACTTATAGATCATAAGCAATACAAGTTAGAAGCTATTACACACCAACATTTTTGACACCTTATATATGATTAGTGATGCACGTGTAAGCAAATTCATTCCAACGGTTACCATAAGATTTCTATTCTCAATTGCCACTTGGTTAATGAATGAATAATTAAATCGTTATGATATCATTCTCATATATTATATGATTGGAGGTCAAGGGTCCACTTGGGTGATTTCATTTTCTTCCTATTATTTTTCTTGAATATATACAAAGAAATAATTAATGACGTGTTTCAGAATTTTTGATAAATACATTGCACGGTGACCACATAATAATTTGTTAGTTTGTCAATGCTTTGTTGTGATGACATTCCAGTCATTGTTATATAGTGATTTTGATAATTAGATTTTAATATATCCTTAATATAAAAATGTTTCATTCGATACATTTTTTGTAAACTTGTAATAACACAGGGAGTTTGAGTTGTTCCAGCATTTCTTTTATTTTATTTGCAATTATATGGTTGTAATTAATTCATTTATTATGTACAACTCCACTAAAGAACATTAAAATTATAATAATATACATATGACGAGGTAAATCCCCTAAGATATTTGAGCTAAAACCACAATAGAGTGGATCTCTTAATATGATTACTTAGTCCATAGTAATAATTGATTTTTGGCTATACAATAAATTGGTGTTTGCAACATTGATGCTTGAAAACTTGTTTATATGTTATTATCTATATGCTTAAAAAAATATTGTGAATGTCTATGAATGGCCCACTGGCCCTTTTAGCTCACCCATTAATCTTTACATGCAAGAATATAAAAGAATAAAGCAACAAGATCGTGATATCATATGTGTGAGGTTAATGTTTGGAGTAGCATTGTAGTAGATTTCAATTCTTCCTTCAATTTGAAACATTTAATGACTTATTTTATTTAATTACACTTTCATTACCATTCTAACTCCTCTAGTTTCTTGATAGCCCATCTTTGTCTTAGTAAACTTTTTCAGTGGCATGTTTCAGTCCTCTTTCCCATTACTCAGTAAAGTGAGCCACTAGTTCAAGTACAAGATATTATCATTAATGTGTTAACAATAAGACATCTAACTCGTAATCACAATGACCCAATAGCGAGAGCAAAGCTCTACCATGAGTTCTGGGTTTAAACCTTTTTAGTAAAGTACTTTTGTTAACTTCAGTTGGACTAATGATTAAACCTTGTTTGTTGAAAGTCATATTGTGACTAGTATTTGTTGTTGTAGAATAAACCAATTTAAAAATTGGATAACATTCTCGATAAGGCATGAGTTCTCATTTCATAAAGGTTTGCTCATAGTGCAGCTCCACGAATTTGATCAAGTATTCTTCAAGCTTTGTGAGAAGCCATACACATATATTGATCTAAAACATATATTTCTACATTTTGGATCCTTCTTTATCATAAGATTCACATCCTATTAATAAATGATCAGGACCTATATTCACTTTTGATTAACATTAAATTAAAGACAAGATCCACTATCGCTTCTCGCACGTCCTTGGAAATTTAGAGTAGGTGCAAATTCTCCCAATTTGTGACCTACGAGATGATTTGTTATATAAATTGGCGAATGAATCTTTCCATTATGAATCACTTTATATAGTTGATCATTGTGGGTATAATCGTAGATTGACATCAATTCATCATTTTGAACTTCTCTAATTTAAAATTGAACTTGAAACATTGGTCTCATTCGACTTTTTATGGCAAATAGATGAATTCTCAGATTTAATTCGTAAACAAACTAAAATTAAATTCAAAAAAATTAAAATGAAAGAAATTTGTCATTACCTTCAAAACTCTTGGTTTATTTTAGATGTTCCGATCTTAGACTTTGAATCTATTTTTTAATGAATATTTTCAAATATTAAGGGTATAATGTCTTGTCATTCAGTGTGGTAAATTGCAATAGTCGAAGTTCATGGTCTTTGTCAAGAAATATTATAAAGTATTATATTTATTTATTTATTTTAAAAAGAATAATAATTTTTTTTTAACAAAAATGATGATGCAATTATTTTTAGAAAACAAAAATAGAGTTTTTTAAAAAATAGTGTTTGGTAACGTTATTTTTAAGTCTTTTTAAAAATAAGGTTTTTTGTAAAACTCTCTTAAATGAGAAGTAATTTTTTTTTTTTTACTTTTTCTTTTAATAAGTGGTAAACTACTTTTGTCGGAAGTGGTTCGTAGCTTTTCGAAATAGTGTATATTTTTTTTTCAAAATACTGAGGATAACCTCGTTTTATTGCACCTTTCGTTTTCAATACAACTTTTTTTTTTTTGGTGCAACTCTCATCCTCTTCTTGGATTAGAAGTTTTGCAAAGTGGTCTTCCTCGCCAGACGATCGTCTTCTTCATACAGGTAAGTTTCTCCACTTTGATGGCTCTCTTTCTCTTTTTCTCCATCTATCTCTCTCTATCGCTCTCACTCTCGCACTCGCTCTCATCATCTTCATCAGATGTCTCGCTATTTCATCTTCATGCCCTACAGGTAATCACTCTCTCTCTACGTCGGTCATCTTCCACACTTCCTGTAGGTAAGGCTTCTTTATTTTTTTTCTTTCTCCTTCATCAATTTCTTCATATACTATTTTTCTTTAGTTGTTACTGTTTGATGTCTTCAGATTTTGCATTGATGAGAATGAGGTTGAAGAAGATGAAATAATCTGCCATTAATATTCAAATCGTGTGCAAAAATCAAGTTGTTGCTTGATTTGGTTGGTTAGGGCTTAAGATTTGAAAGTAAATTAAGAGAATTTAGAACCCACATTTCTGTGAAGGGGC
Source organism: Tinospora cordifolia (assembly GCA_030144865.1). Taxonomy (NCBI): domain Eukaryota; kingdom Viridiplantae; phylum Streptophyta; class Magnoliopsida; order Ranunculales; family Menispermaceae; genus Tinospora; species Tinospora cordifolia. The sequence goes on along the minus strand of JAJIYU010010472.1, from coordinate 3,275 downwards.
ATCCCCTTATTTGAGTTGGCTCATCTCATGTAACCTGCCTTGATCCAAAACTGCATAAGCAAAATAGATGAAACATGAAAACAAAGAGAATATCAACGCTTTATGAAAGTGCTAACTCACTACCAAGCCCCAAATGCCTTCTATGAGTAGAGAATTTTACAGCAGGAATTAATACATCTGCATAGGGAGCAAAGGAAAGAAATTTCCAAAAATCAACATAAATAAATTCTATAAATTCATACAACCACAACCACAACAAAAAATTAATTGGAATTATTGTTTGAGAAATTAAGAAGAATCCTGAAAAAAATGCTATGAATAAGAGTATTAGATACCACACTTGCTAAAAGCAAAAATTTCAAGAAATTATAGTTAAGGCCATGTAAAAGACATAAAACATCAGAGAAGAAGGAGTTGGGTGTTGGCCTTTGTGCAATCCTACACTTAATATGGAAGGTGGGAATAAACTAGCAGAGAAGAATGTCTTGAGATATGGGGTTTCAGATCTAATCAGATCAGATAGCTATGTTTTTTAGAGAGGCAACATGAAAAAAAAAGTCTCAGTAGAGTCTTCAATTTTTTGCAATTTCCATGTTATTTAATTGTGCAACAATGAATTGAGCATTTCTGATATTTTTTCTTTTCATTTATTTGATTTGATCAATTATGATGAACATGATTTTAGTTGAGCACTTCCAGTCTTTTCCTCTTTTTGTAATCTTTTTTCCCTTTTATTTGACTTGAGCAATGATTATGAACATGTGTAATATAAGTGTCTTATGCATGAATTGAATTATTGAGCACAATTAATTGCAATTTGTTCTTACAATTGACTTTACATTTTAGCATCTAATGCAATTGAGTATTTGATCACAATTATTTTGATGTTGAATTATTGTGTAAAGGATTGGTAGGTGATAGCATGATGCACCCTATACTTTTGTCGGGGCCCCTTCTCTAAGCCAAGGGTGGCCCGACCGGCACAATGGCCTAACGAACCCTCTCAACAAGATGAGTTCGCCCGACCACTGTTAAGCCCTTTCCAAATCTCATACAATCAGACGATATCAGAATAAATGGAACACTTAAAAGCAAAAGCGAACATCATACAAGCGGAAGCATTTTAATGCACGTTTGTCTAATCCAAAATACAAGTTATAACCATTTACACGAGTACAGTAATGACCAACCTCCAAACAAAAGACCAAAAGAAATAGGGACAGGAATCGTCAGGGGAACTAGGAGATGACAACGCCTTTCCCTTTATCAGCCATTGTAGAACCTGAAATCATGGTAGAATGGTGAGCCTAAAATCAACGTGGCACAGTGAATAGAAAGATTAGCATGTTATCCATAACCAATATTCCAAAATAATGCATGTATGCATGAGCAGTAAAGATGGAATGACATTTGAAAACATGGCATAGTGTGAAAGCAATTGTAAACAGTGCAACAGTTTCAGAAAACATCTCAAATCAATGCAGGTTAAAAACACATCCAGGCCAGGTTAACTCAACAACCCAACCTATGGTCATTGCTCGAGCAGGTCCTGAGTCAGGTGTAATGGTCACTCGAGCGGGTCGTAAGCTAGGCGTACTTCGCGAATACCCTAACCCCGCCCTTGGTCCTCGAGTGCCATGACTCGAGCGGGTTAGAAGCTAGGTGCATTGATCATATGCCCTAACCCCTCGCTCAGACCTCGAGTCTAACCTCAATCACATCAAGTACCCTGACCCCGACGCTCGACCCTTGAGCTTATGGTCTCACTACCGGTGTACATGTACAAATCTCGAAATTAATCAGATGTATCTAAATCATGTGAAACCATTTAAACCATGTCATTTCACACAAGTTTTATGCAAGGAATAAAAGTCACAGAAAACACCTAAATTAGATTACTCACCTCGGATCATGAGCCCCGATGTCCCGTCGACAACTGGCCCAGTCCCACAGTACTCTCTTGAATATGCATCAATCATAACTCAACTCAGTTCTACCCATGCAGTGGCTTAATCCACTAATCTCACTGTCCCTAATCGGTCTCGATCGACCCAAGCCATTTCAGTCAATTTGTCCAACCTGGTCGACTCTGGTCAACTCTGGTTAAGGTGGTCAAACTAGTCACTTTTGGTCAATTTGTGCCCAAATTGGGTCAAAATAGGTCATTTGGATCAAAATTGGGTCAAAATCCCCAAATCCCAACACTTAGTCAAATTTTGTGTTCTTTGCTCTCTTACGCAGCAAGCCTGTCGATTTTTTTGTGATCAATCCATACGTTAGATTTATACGAAACTTTTCATATTTCATCTAGACTGTCTAAAATTTCACCAAAATTTTATTTCATGATTTTTAGACATTATTTATTATAGTTTCTAAGTGTAATAATAGAGATTGTAAGAATCTCGTACACCCTGTGACAGGCAGTAACTGTTTGCCTAATTTGACCCACTTATCCATATCAAACGTTCTAAAATTTGGTAGGCATATTCTAGACATACTTAGGGATCTCTCTACCAAATTTCAGCTAAAAACACTAAGGTTGGTTCATTCAATTTACTTTCAAAAAATTCAGCCGAATGACAAGAACTATTCTGGGTTCATAGTTTCCACTACCTTTCTAGTATTTGTTCTCCCATTAAACCAACATTCCATTGGTCATTTCTTGTGTCTAATTGTAGTATGTAGGTTATAAAATATTCATTCATCAAGAATACTTTCAATTAGTAGCATGTGATAGAAAAATCATGCCTATCATTCTATCAATCTCTTTGTTGCATTTTAAAGGAACACAAGAAATTGTTTTAAGTCCTAATACTCTAACAAGCATAACATATTTGCAAGTGTAACAAATCATATCCTCAAAGTCTCAAGGTCAGATCTTTATACCTTTCTAGAACGTCTATTATGAGGTCTAAAACATCTCTGGTTCTAGTCCGAATGGGTGCCTTTAGGTGTTCCAAATATAGCTTCAAATCTGGTCTCAAACTGGTTTCTGTCGGCACTGTTGCGACAGTGAGTCTAACAGTTAACAACAGTGGCTTATAAAATATATTAAATGTTCCAGTTTTCAATTTCTACCACTTGGACACTTGAATACACATAATAAGGGGTAGAATGATGGGTTTTACCTTAGGGACGAGTGTAATCACCCTAAGTCTTATAACATGTCCACGTCAACATGAATTTTTGAAAATTCAAAATAAATATAAAAATGATTGGAAACTTGTTTTTAATGATCATTGTATGATATTTAATCAAGATAAAATTTATTAGAA
>JAJIYU010010471.1:0-16042 GCA_030144865.1 Tinospora cordifolia | reverse complement strand
TTTTTTTTTCCTAAAAGAATAAACTTGTTACTAAAAACTTGCTTGATTAAAGGATGATATTGGGCATGCTGCACAAGATTATACTGATCCCTAAGAATTTTGTTAAATCTTGTACAATAACACAAGTTTTTAAGCTTTCATGACCTTTTAATTTAGGGAAATACAAGCAATGTCACTATACTTTTTAGATAAATTGATATTAATTTAGTGCTCACATGTTGTCAAAATTTTCTCAACTCGGGAGACAAGAAAATAAAATTTTCAGAGAAAATATTTTGTATACTAATTTAAAAAATAATTATCTATAATTAAAATTTTCTATTTTTGTATAATTAAATACCGATAAGAAAGAAAATTTTTTCTAGAATTAAAAAAAAAAATAGCCATATAATTCATTTTTAATTTAATTAATTAACATACCCAAAGTTATACTAAGCGGTCACATTTCCTGTTTCCCTTTACTAATAATGTTATCACAAATGCTACTATTCGCTACTTGCTCGCTATGTACACTCAAACAGGCTCGCAGTTTCCAAAATGGGAAGCCTTTATTACATCAAGACTGGTTGAACTGAAGGGACTTCCCCCGAAGAATCGAACATCGACGTCAATCCGTAGAATCACAGACTTCAACTTCTCGAGAACCCTAATCACCTCTTCTTCACTCCTCATGCAAGGCGAAAACGGTAGCGTTGCATCGAAGGCAGCTGGAGTTTCGGGTTCAGCTGCTACCGACAGTGGTGGTGATGGTGGTAGGGTTTTAGGAACGTCAAGTGGAGGAGGAGGTGATGAACCTCCAATAGTGCAATTTGCATTGACAGCATCAAGTTTTCTCAAGATTCAGAAGGGCGACATCACCAAATGGTTCGTGGACGGAGCTTCTGATGCCATCGTGAGTGTATTTCTGGATTTGGATTGCTTTTAGATTTTGAAGAAAGAAATCAATCTAATCCCGTTCATTTTCGAAATTGATTCCGTGTTTTCTGATGTATTTCTTGTGATCGCGTTGAAACAGTTTGACTGCCAAAAGAAAAAAAAATCCGAGACTAATAACTGTGAACACTGGCAGTTGAAATTCTGCTCAATTTGTTCAACTATACAAACACACACACACACACACACAGGGATGAAATCGTTTAGATGAAGGCATAAATAGCATCTATGAAACCATCAAATGTTAGGATGGTTTGCATCGTTGAATGACAAGCCTAGGAATGGACTTGTGTTCGGATAATTTTGGATTGATCATTAATGACCATTCACTGGATATCATTGATAGATTAGTGTAGTCTCAACGAAATAAATTGAGGGTGTTTACATTTTACAGTCTAAACCAACGAGTTTCAGCTGGAAAAATGCATGTGAATTCAAGGCTTGGAAGGACGCATTTTATTTGGAATCTATGGATGGTTCATGATTAATATTCGAACAATGAACCCAATACAGTTTTCTTAGTAATTCTTTAATCTGTTGATTTTTCTGCTTTCTTATCTCCTAACATTAACTGTAGTTTTATGGCAACATCTGTTATTCTCAGGTAAATGCAGCTAATGAACGAATGCTTGGAGGTGGGGGTGTAGATGGAGGTAACCATGTAGTCTAAAAGGATGGTCTGCTAGGAGATTTCATTCCGCATGTCTGATTTCTTGCGAATGAACATTCTGATATGAATATCACATGGATGTTGATTTTGTTGCCATTTGACTTCTACATACATAGGGATAATGGGTGGCCATCAATTTCTCTGTGATTTATATTTTCAAAACGAAAACTACCATGACCTACCTCATTTTGCTGTTTGGTAGGGTTAAACCTGAAATGTAGAAAGTGGGCAAGGTGTCTCATTAAGTTGGATCCTTTGACCTGCCCTCTTGATTGGATGTGAAAATATGTTTGTACTGTGATCTCAATCCATATCTCAATTTTTATGAATTGGTTGTTGCAAAATATTTATTATAAAAATGGAATATCTCTTTCAGCTATACATAGAGCTGCTGGTCCAGAACTTCGAGCAGCATGCTTTGATGTTCCAGAGGTTCGTCCTGGTGTCAGATGCCCCACTGGAGAAGCAAGGATTACCCCGTAGGTGATTCTGATACCCTCTTGATGGAACACGGTTCTCATTTCATTTGGTCTTTTTTGTTCGTCCTAACTGTATTGACCATGAACAGAGCATTTAGACTGCCTGTTTCACATGTAATTCACACTGTTGGTCCCATTTATGATGCTGATGAACGTGCTGAAGCTTCTCTTAGAAGTGCATATAGGTAATTTCTAGTACTTGTGTTTGTGGTTGGCTTGTTTCTTCCTGCTTTATCTTTACTGGTTGCTAATGCATCCAAATGCTACAGAAACTGTTTAAGGCTTGCTAAAGAGAGCAACATTCTTTTTATTGGATTTCCTGCCATATCTTGTGGCGTTTATCGGTAAGTCTTAATATTGATGATGATGACTTAGCATGGTGATGCTTGTACCATGTAGATTTAACTTCATGTCAAACTTAAGGCTAAACATAGTCAACTGCTTGCACATTTGGCGGCTGATAAGTTGATGCTTTTGGACTTTTTTATTTCCTTTCATCAATCGGTTTAAGTTGTTTCTTTCAGCTATCCATATGAAGAGGCTGCCATCATAGCAATATCTACAGTGAAGGAATTTGCTGAAGATTTCAAAGAGGTATTATTATTTACCGTTGCTTGTTTCACAGTGTCTGATTGTGCGTTTTGGTTAAGTGGAAAACCTTAGCTATAAATCATTCTTGTACAGTCAAAGATGACATCACATTTGTTGAGTAGATGCAGGTGTTTACCACATGATCAAGTGAGTGATTGTGTTAATTTGGGAACTATATGAATTATAGAAAGTAATATGAGCTCTTCGATCTCTTTGGGATTTCCTAAATCTTTATTGATGCCAATGTACTTATCAAGACTTTTCCCTCAATGAGAATGTCTTAGTTACTGAAAGCGTGAACAATTATTTTTGGGTACAGTTTTAATACTGAGTACTTGTTTCATGCTTGTTTTCAAGCTATCCTCTTCTTCTATACCAATACTTTGTTCTATCAGTCTAGTTTATGGAGCACATCCCTTTAGGCATTGAAGTAGTGATTTTAGAACAAGGATCTGTTCCACACATGATAGTGACTGCATTATCAGCAGCTTGTTGTCCATTAAAAAGTTTCTAAATCAGGCAATAATCTCGTCTGGATTCTGCATGAAGTCATTTTTTATGCCAATTCACCTCCATTTCTAGTAAGTTAAATCTTAATTTATAACATCGTGTTGGTTCCAGGTACATTTTGTTTTGTTCTTGGATGAACTCTACAATGTTTGGTTGGAGAAGGCGAAGGAATTGCTTTAGGTTTGAAAGCATCAATGCAAATCTACGGTTGGCCTAAACAGCAGTTTGAATGACTTTTGTGAACAGAAACCGTAATCCAATATCTGAAGTGTTTTGCAAGTAGAGTACAATGTTTGTGGTTGAAATTTGGTAGTGGTTTGCACATTTACGATGAGTAACACCTGTATGTCCTATTAATAAGTGAAATTGGTTCAGTCAAAATGGGAGATTAACCGATGGCAGGTGGAATCCTTCTGTTCTTGCGAAGAGGACCCTCTGATTAAAATAGTTTTTGTTGTTTGGTTTTTGAGTGTATGCTTTAGAAACCCAAAAACAAAAATATAATGACGAATTTGTTTCAGTTTCAATTAAATTTTCAGAACTTGGGTTGTTGGATTTTTTTTTTTTTTTTTTCTAACTGACATAAGAAGAACGATATTGGAGTGATGTAGTTTCTATTTTGGTTTCTAAAATGTTTTCACTATGTCAGACTGGCAAGTAACTGCCTTTAAGATTACTAAGTTTAATAAACTATATATATATACACCATGGGAGGGAAAAGAAGGTTCGAAGTGAGAATAATTTTGAAAAACAATATAGAGATGGAAATTTTTACACTAGTTGCTACAAATTTGATGTATATGGGCTGCAAGGTAGATTTATAACTTTTTTGAAAAGCGTGTCATATTAATAAATTAATGCTCAAATTTGGTGTAGCATTAATTTTGAGTAATTGGTCTGTTAACCTCAATTTTGACCTAGGCTTGCTCAATAATTTCTCTTGCAGGACGATTAACTATGTTATTAAATGGGCTTTATTAAAAAGAAAACAAAGGACTTGAGGAAGTCAAAATCATCTTCCCCCCTCCCCCTAAAGAAATTTAAAGAGAAAAAAAAAAAAAAGACTTGGGCAATTTGTACAACCACAAAACAGAAGAAAAGCACTCACATTCATATCATTTAGTCGTGAGATTATGTATGATATACACTTAAAAGAAAGTAAGAAAAGGATATCCCACACTTGAAGTGCATAAAAAAGATGAGTAAGATAAATGACATTTATTATAATCACACACATGAATTTTCAACCATGTGGGGGAGGAGAAATTAAATTAACCGTCTATAAACTTGTGGATATTGAATGAAGTTACCAATGCAATATCAATACATACTTCATTTCATTTACCTCAATTTAATATATATATATATATATATATAATCTATATAATAGCTCTCAATAGGCCCTAGCGGGTGCTTAATAGCTACCTCAGCATCGGACGGCCATCAGCCTCCGTATCTCTTTATATACTTCAAACTTCTCCCATCTCCCTAGCTTGATTTTAACCATGAGTTCTTTAACTCATGTAACCCTCTCTCTAGCTCTCTCTCTCTTTCTTTCTCTTTCTCTAGCAATTGCAGTTGTGGTGGTGTTGCTCTAGAACTGCCCGCCTTCGTATGTTTGGCCGAAGCTCCAGCCGGCCGGAGCAACGTTGTAGCTAGTGATGGTTCTTCCATCGCTGAGAGTGACTTGGAAGGAGAGGCTTTGGCCATTGAGATATGAGTTGCTCTGCCAATTTTGGCCCCAATTCCTTGACATGGCTTGCCATCCTGTTCTTGAACCCTTAATGGACACCGCATGCACATCTCCTGCACCTCCCACATTTGTGATCAACACCAAGTTGAAGTAAGAGTGACCATTAACGGTGAACCTTATTCCTCCTTTCTTCACACAGGGCACCCTGTATCCAAAGATTCCAAACCCAAGTAATATATTAATAGGTGGATTAGAGAAATGGGCATAATAAAGGGCCCAACATTCAGTCTATTGACATCTAAGTTATTATCGACATTACCTCCTAAATGAGACAGGAACAATCCCAGCTCTGTATTGAGCGATTTGCAGGAAAGCAGGCTCGGCCAAATCAAAGTGCTGAAGAGGGGGATTGCACCATCCACCATTGTTATTAGAAAGAGCAAAGTTAGGGGGACAGAAGTTTGTTGCAGTGACGGTGATAGTACCGGGAAGGCACCATCTCGGGTCGTCGCTGCATCTCATCTCATAGCATGATCCACAGCTTAATCCATTATTGAACAAAGCGGTGCTCAGAGCAGCAGTGTTAGTCCCATAACCTTGGCTGTACAAGTTGCCATACCCACATGCTCCTCCTGCAGTTATCAACCAAATTGTAAGAAACAAATGAAATAACTAAACGACACACACACACACTAACACGGCATATAGATGTAAAGAACAGGGCATACCCATTGTGCCAGAAGCATCACCACCACCATAGAATGTGGCATGGCCACCTTCCCAACCTCCATAGTCCGCATAAGTGTTTTTTAGGAAGAAACAGAAGAGAAGAGGAAGAAGAAGAAGAAAGAAGCCATGAATGGCCATTTTAAGTGAATAAGCAAGAAGATAGAGAAGAGAAGAGGTTGAAAGCTGAAAAAGAGGAGAAGAAGAGAGAGGTTGTGTTTGTGTGAGAAGTTGTGGTTTAGGTGAATATGTATTTATAGTAGCGAGTAGGGGAAATAAGGCAAGTTGGGTGGTAAGGGTGTAGTGTTAATGTTTTTCTCTTTTTCTTTTGTGGGAGAAGAAGAGAAGAAAGAGACAATGAAGGCGGGTTGTGACGTTGGATAGAGCCAAAGAGAGAAGACTGAATTAAGAAATGAGAGGTACGTAGTAAGTGCAGTTAAGCCAAGCGCACATGCATTTGTTCCAGTTGGGACGCCAACCGCTCTCTTTCTGACCCTACCCGCACATGCCCTTCTCAACCGTTTTTCATATATATTTCTCGTACTAATAACAATAATAATAATAACAAATATGAAATTAATTCTTGTAATTATGTCTTAAAAGATATACTTTTGAGGAATAATTAGTATTGCCCTGATAATAAATAATAAATATGCAGGTCGAGTACTTAAGCAACAAATGCACAAATATAGAATTTTTCCTTTTTGTTTTTAAGTCAAAGAGGATTGAGGAAGTGTTTTGAACTTTGAGATCTTTAAGCATATAAGCTTCTTTAATAGAGATTGTGCTTCCAACTTATAAATAATACAAAAAAATGGTATTAAAGAAGGTGTTAATTATTTAATCAAAAAATGTAGTAAAAGGAGGGGAAGTTATGATCTTATCTGGTGTCTGAAGATGTTGAAAAAAGTTGATAGGACGGTTGGGTTGGAGGGACGTGTGGAGAAAAGGAGCCCAGATTCTAATTTGATTGCCGTAAGGGGGGCGTGTGGGAAGCTCCTAAAAATGTGCCAGACGGCCGGTGATTGATAAGATAAAAACAAAAAGACTGAGGTGGGTGAACTGGTGATGGTGGGGTCATTTGACGGAAGCTCAGATCAAATCGGCCTGAGTTGTATTCAACAAACAATAGCTAAGTAATTTGAAGGGTAAAGAGAAAATTGAACTGAGAAAACTGAGAATAATGCGCAGTTAAACTTCTTTGGTGAGTGACAGAGAGAGGGGAATGAGCTGTGAGTTCCTCAATTAGTTGGGGTGATGACGCGGGCAACCGAGGCTGTAGGATGACGCGTGGGTATTAATACCCTGCCCCTCGTTTCAAGCTCTCCTCGTTGATTTCCATTTTTTTTTCAAAAAAAAAATATATATATATATATATATGTTGAAAGGTCAAATGGACTTCTCATCTAGTGTTATAAGTAGGTCTTCAACCCTTTTTTTTCCAAAATTATGTTTACTAGATTAAAATAATAATAATAATTATAACAACAACAACGACATCTACCCTAGATTTCAAGTAGAAAAATGTCTAATGATCGTAAGAGTAAATTACGCTCAAAAAAAAAAAAATTTAAGGACGACTGATTCTGCACTCATGCTTCATGTGTTTCTTTCATAAGACCCACCTCTGTGGCCGTGGAAGTCCTAGGAACATGTAAATTATTTATTTATTTATTTGACATTTTATCTTACCCAGAATCCAAGTTTTCAAAGAGATCATTAAAAAAAAAAAAAAAAATTTATGTAGCTGTGTGTTCATTGGGGTCGGTAGGGGTCCGTTAAAATGGGTAGGTAGGAACATTTTATCTTGTTCGGTTCGTCAAATGGAACAAATTAGAATTATTAATTTACCACGTGTCGGTGACAGTACTCCGAGACGCGTGTTTATTTCTGATACACAGATCTCCAAAAAAAAAAAAAAGAAAAAAATAATAATACAAAATATCATTGATTGACCGCTAGCACTCGTGAAGAAGCACAAAATCCCTACATCTGCGGTGGCTCCTCCTTGAACAATATCAAGTTTTTTATTTCAAGAAACGAAGAGGAAAATCTCCCCCTTGTACTTTATATAATTATTTATTTATTTATTTATAATATTGATTATGTGTTGCGTATGAATAAAAATTTATTTTTTATTTTTTATTTTTTTGGAGTTATTAGGTAGAAGGTCTCTGTATAGAGAGAAAAGTGCTGGGATATGGAAATGGTCCTACCATGTTAGAGGCACATGCTATAGCCCGGTTTTCTCGCCTATTATTGTATGTAAAATCCACACGCAGAATTCAAACAGAAAGAAAAATGTGAATTGACTACTTGATAATCAAAGAAAAACAAACCATACTATATATCATGCTTAGACCTTTATTATTAGTTTTGCGTAATATTCCTTATTCCTACCCTCCATTTTATTAGACTTTTATCTTCCCAAATCTCCACTTTCTTGTCTCATTAGACTTTAGTTTATCCTATTTTTTTATTTTTTGAATGGATTTTTTTAAATAACATATTGAAATTGAAAGTTAACTAGCTGTAATTTTTTATTTAAAAGAATAAAAACGTCTCTATTAATATGGTGAAAATATGTCTTCGAAGTTGATCTTGAAAAATAAGATCGTGTTGATAACGTGTTATGAATTAAACTAAAACAAATTAAAAATGTAAGACTTTCTTAAAGAGAAAAAAAAAGAAAAAGAAAAATGAAGAACATTAGAGAGAAAAAAAAATTTTAAAAAAGAATTGTTCTCTTTGTTGATGATTTCTATAAGTCACAACACTCCTTTATATAATTTTTTAGAATAGGGAGTTACATCAATCATAATTATGGTATTTAAATAATCTCATTAATTTAGATATTTATGAAATTTAGATGTTACAAAATATTAAATATCAAAGGGGTTACAAAGACATTTAATATTTTAATATTATTATTTATAATAGATGTAATTTATAAAGTTATTTGATCTTCCTATTACACACAAAAAATAAGCTAGATAACAAAACAAGAAGACAAGATGATGTCATAAATTAATTGTACTTATCAAGTGCATTTAATTTTTTTTATCTTATACTACGTCTTTCGAATTTGTTTATTTTTTATGTTTCAAAAGAGCACGAAAATATATTACGAACTCTTGTCAATGAGACTCTTGCAATAATTGATCATTAAAAAAAAGAAAAATATACACAACTTTAGCTATATATATTGAAGAGACTAATTAAAATTTGTACATTTTTTATTGTTATGTCAAGGCTCTGTCTTTTGTATATCTGTTGATTAAAATTTGTAAATGGAAAGATTAATTGCCACACAAACTTTAATATCATCATGCAATATGTTATTTTATAAAAAAATATTACAGCTATATTTTTTTCTAAATTCAAATATAACACTTATAACTATTGAACGAAGGGATGATATATGTTGAGGTATATAATCATTTATTCAACGATAATAAATACATATTTACATACTATATATATATATATATATATATATATATATATATATATATATATATATATATATATTTGTATGTATGTATGTATGCATGTATCTATGTATGTATGTATGTATGTATTTATATATAAATATATACGTATATGTGTTTTAAACTCAAATTTTAGTTATCACGTCACTAAAATTTCAAGTGTTACAATTATTACGTCACTAAAATTTCAGGTATTACATTATCAACATAACTTATTATCTTATTTTTAATTGATTTTTTCATGAAGTTTCCAACAACTAAACTTTTTGAAATTTTTTTCCACAATCAGCTAAATTACACTATTTTCTACCTATTTTGTAAAAATTAATATTTTAGACTAATTATTTTTTTTAATATCAATTTTCAGCTAGTTAATTTTTGAAAATTTCTAACTATAAACATTTACAATATTATTTTTACTTTTAATTTAAACTACGTTATCGATTATATTAATTTTATGTACAAAATTATATTTCTACCAAAAATAATTTATGAAACAACTCTTGATCAAATTTGAGCATCCTATATTATTTACATAGAGTTAATAAATTTTATTTTTACAATAATTCAATTTGCACATCAATTCACTATATTCAAATCTTATTCATATACTTTTATCTATATTTTCATATGTTAATCTATTCATGTAAATAATATTTCAACTTGAATTTTTTTAATCATCTATATATATATATATATATATATATATATATATGTATATAGATTAAGAAGCATATTTTCATTGAAAATATGCAACTTATCATGCTGCAATAATTCTTTTATATACAAAATGTAAATTGAAGATATCCATTAAATATATATACAATCGATTTTTTTTCTTTCTCAATCAATTATTTTATATAATCGATATTTTGTGAATCAGATTTCTCATACACACACACATATATACTACTACTTTCAATTATGTATTTTTTTTCCAACCCATTCCTAAAGAATGTAAAGAAAAAGGGAATAAATTGTACCTTTGAACGTTAGTCCACTCTTCGAATGCATTTTGAAAACTCCATTAATGGTTTCTAGATATTCCCTTGTTATTCTTTGGTGGCTCTAGGGTTGTAAAAAAGTTTAGAATGCTTTTAAAATAAAAGAAACTAGAGTTCACATAGGGAATTTTACGTAGTCTCGCAATTGTAGTAGAATACCTAATTCCTAGTTGTATTAAAATACGTACAACATTGCCATTCAGTTGTATTAAAATATGTAATTTTATAATATTTATCTATTTATTTATTTATTTCAATTATTAAAATCTACCCCCCTTAATTTAAATTTCGTCCTCAAAATTTGAAATAGCTTGCCTAAATCGTTCACCGTTCGGGACAATGTAATTCAAGTGCTCTTGGTAAATAGATTGGGATATATAGTTCACATTTCACTTTTTAATTCTCATGTTGCTTCCTCGACACCGTAATGCCTCCAAAGGACTTTGACTAATGGAATGTCCTTTGTCTTTAGGCTTTGTATTTTGTGATCCAGTATATTGATCGCAAACTCCTCGTATGTGGCTTCGTCTTGTACTCATATCTCCTCCCAGTGGATGATAAGAGAGAGGTAAGGCTCATACTTCTGTAACATCGATATATGGAAGACATTATGAATTGAGGATATCTGGTTGGGTAGGTCGAGCTCATATGCACATTTTTCAACTCGCCTTGTGATCTCAAATGGCCTAATAAATCTTGGTGACAAATTTTCCTTGTGTCTAAATCTTCTAATACCCTTTTTGAGGACTAACCCTCAAAAACACTCAATCACCCACTTGGAACTTCAGGGGTTTCCTTCGTCTATCAGCATAGCTCTTCCGTCTACTTTGGGATGTCACTAATCTCCTCTGAATCAATTTGACTTGCTCATTCGTCTCCTCTGCTGAATTTGGTCCGGTAAGCACTCAATCTTCCAAATCTGCCCAGCATGATGGTGATCTACAAGGCTTGCCATACAAAGCCTCGTAAGGTGCCATTTGGATACTTGCTTGATAGCTTTTATTATAGGCGAACTTAGCTAAATGCAAGTGTTTGCTCCAATTATTCTTGAAAGCAAGAACACATGCTCTCAACATATCCTCCAAGATCTGTATCACTCTTTCTTACTATTTATCTGTCTGTGGGTGAAATGTAGTGCTCATAGTTAGTCTGGTACCCAATTGATTCTGTAGACTCTGCCAAAATTGAGATGTAGTGTTGGGTACTCGATGTAGTCTCACAATCTCTCGAACATAAAGTTATCCCAATTTGCTCGCTGAGTCTATTGATATGATTGGTAGAAAGTGAGCTACATTTGTGAAATGATCAATTGTAACCGAACAATGTCTTCCCCTTTTTGATTCTTAGGTAACCCACTAACAAAATTCATCGCAATATTGTCCCATTTTCACTCTGGTATAGGAAGAGGTTGGAGCAAACTTGTGGTTCTCCTGTGTTCAGCTTTCACCAGCTGACAAGTTAAACACTTAGAAACATATGTAGCCATATCTTTCTTTATCCCTTTCCACCAATAAATATTGCAGAGATTTAGGTACATCTTTTTACCTCCAGGATGCATAGTATATTTAGTCTGGTGTGCTTCATCTAATATCATTTGTCTACTCTGCCTGCTCTCAGGTACTTAAACTCTGTTACCCGATCTCAACATGCCATTTGTATCAATTTTAAAACCACTATATTTGCCTTGTTTCATACCTTCTATAAGATCTAAGACCCACTTGTCCTGTTTCTACTCTTCCTTTACCTGTTCGAGTAGATCTGGCTGACACACTATGGTGAATAATACTAATTGATTCTTAGCTATTTTAACGCCTAGATTATAACTCTCTATTAGCTAATACATTTGACATTTTTTTCTTCAATTTTACTATATTTTCTACTCATGGCGTCTACTACAACATTCGTCTTTCGTGGATGGTAGTAAAGCTAAAAGTCATAATCTTTTAAGAATTTCATCCATCTTCTCTGTCCAAGGTTCAACTCCTTTTGAGTGTATATATATTTCATACTTTTATGATCTGAGTACAAATCAAATCTCTCTCCATATAAATAATGTCTCCAAATCTTCAAGGCAAAAACAACAACTAATAGGTCCAAGTCATAAGTTGGATAGCTCTGTTCATGTACCTTTAGTTGTCGTGAGGTATAAACGACAACCTTACTGTCCTGCATTGGTACAACACCCAAACCATTCCTTGACGCATCAGTAAGAGTGTATAACCCATTACATGAGTTGGGGTAATAAGTATCAGAGCTAAAGTAAGTCTTTTCTTCAACTCTTGGAAAGTTGTCTCACATCTATCATCCTAAATAAACTTGACTCCTTTCCAAGTTAGATTCGTCATAGGATCAACTAACCTCAAGAAGTTTTGAATGAATCATCTATAATATCCTGTTAACCCCAAGAAACTACGGATCTTAGTGACTATCTTAGGTTGTTTCTAGTTCATGACCGCTTTCACTTTTTCTTGGTCAACAAATATACCCTTTGCAAATACTACATGCCCAAGAAATTTCACCATCTTCATCCAGAATTCACATTTGATAAATTTGGCATACAATTGGTGATTTCTAAGAGTCTCCAAAACAATCTCTAAGTGTGTCACATGATCTTCTTCTGATTTTGAATAAATCAGATTGTCATCCACGATGACTACAATAAATTGGTCCAAGTAAGGTCTGAAGACCCTGTTCATCAAATCCATAAAAGTTGTTGATGCATTAGTCAGACCAAAAGGCATTATAATGAACTCAGAGACCATATCTGGTTCTAAATGTTGTTTTTGAAATGTCTAACTCTTGAATACACAGCTGGTGATATCCTAACCTTTGATCAATCTTAGAGAAATATGTGACTCCCTTAATTGATCAAATAGGTTATCAATTCTAGGTAATGGATACGTATTCTTCACAATAACATCGTTTAGCTTCTTGTAATCAACGCATAGTCGCATAGACCCATCCTTCTTCTTCACAAATAGTACTGGGGCTCCCCAAGGTGATTCACTTGGGCGAATGAATCCTTTCGCCCAAAGTTCATCTAATTGTGTCTTTGACTCCTTCAATTCAATGAGTGCCATCCTATAAGGTGGACTAGCTATATGATCAATTCCTGGATAAACTTCAATTTTGAACCCTACTTCCCTTCGTGGTGCTAGTCCTAACAAGTCATTTGGGAATACATCCACGTAATCTCTCACTACCATAATGTTTTGTATCCCTGAATGAGTCTCTGACACAACTTCATCCATCAAATTTTGAAAATCCTTCCCTTGGCTCATGTTGTATAACATTGCCTCCATGGGGTTTTGGGTAGTTTCCGAATTTCACCATAGATCTTCACCAACTCATCAAATGCTGAAGTCAATGTGACTTTCCATCTCGAGCAATCAATCAGAGCTTCATACTGTGTCAACCAGTCTAGACCCAATATCAAATCATAGCAATGAAAAGGTAGTACTCTAATATCTTCATTTATTAATTTGTCCCCAAATCTCAACTCACATGTGCAAATCTTTCGAGAAGCTACTGTAGTCCCAATGGGAGTGGATACATAGAGGTTCGGGTGGTGTAGAAGTCAAATCTTTTAACTAAGTCTTCTGAAACAAATTACTCAATAGCACTCAAATCAAACAATATTTTCACAGCAACATTAAATAGGAAAAATGTACTTTCAATAGCTAGTGTTGGGTCCACCTGTCCATCTACCATAGCGTACACTCGAAGCTGATTTTGTCATATGTTTTGATTCTGCCTAGTTTGTTGCTACGGTGGCTGTGGTTGTTGCTGGACATGACCCCCTTGATCCCTACCTTGACCATAGTTTTGCCCTTGGTTCTGCATTTGTGATGTTTTTTTACAACAAGCCCTAGCAATGTGTCCCTTCTTACCATAGAAAAAACATGTTCCATGCCTTTTTAGCCAATCGTCTATCCATTCCAGCACGATCCTACTATGCCTGTGGTCTCTGATTCTTCTGGGACTAACTTTGCTATTGTTGAGGTCGACCACCATTCTACCTCTTCTGACCCCTATGGTAGTCTCTATCATTTTTTGGCCTCTTGTTCCTATTCTTCAACCTCTGCTCAAGGTTGAGTTCTCTTTCAACTGGTAGTGCCTTTTCCACAACCTCTCTATATATCTTCAGATCCATGGGCAACACTTCCTTTCGAATCTCCATCTTCAGACCCTTAGCAAAACAATTAGCCTTCATGTGCTCCTCTCTGATCAATTCAAGCATAAACTTAGCTAATTCAGTGAACTTAATCTCATACTCAGCTACTATTATGTCTCTTTGAGTCAGTCTAATAAACTTTGACTGCATCTATTTCAGGGTTGCCTGTGGGAAGAATTTCTCATAAAATACTTCTTTAAACTCCTCCCAACTCATCTACCGAACGTTGTTGTTCGGATCTACTTTCAACATTCTCCAACAACTGCTAGCTGGTCCCTTAAACTGATGGGTCAACAGTACAACTCTATGGGAACCTGTCGCTCCCAACACATCTAGATGTTCATCGAGTTCCTGGTACCAGTGGTCAGCTGTGATGTTGTCAGATGTGCCATCAAATTGTGACGAGCAAAGTTTCTATAACTCCATAAGCATTTGTCTATGTTCCTTATCCTCAACATCATCATGCACCATCTGATAGACTGGAACCTCAAGTAAGGGTGTTTGTTGTTGCACCTGAATTTGCTCCTGGTGCTGAATCTATATTTGCGGTTGTGGTGTCGCCTATGGCTGCATCTGGGGCAATGCCCTCATGACCTGCTTAGTAACTCTCCTGGTGATCTCAATCAATAACTCAAGAGTCAACGCAATCCCTATCTAAGCCCCAGTAGTGTTAGCCTGTGCCCCCTGTCCCTGCTACTCAGCTTTGTCAGTAGTGGCAACTCTTGTGACATTCCTCTTGTATCTAGGATTTTGTTGGTTATATCTTTGGTTAAAATCTAGGTCATCATAGTAATCCAATTGAAATTCCTTCTTATTATGATTGTTGTTATTGTTGTTCCCACTTCTTTGTGATTCCATCTACACAATCAAGATATTAACCATGTTAAAACATGTATATCAATCGTGTTATCATGACTCTAGATGCACGTCTTTAGGTTCTCGTTTGTTCAACGACCTATTGATTTATACTTCTAAGTCCATAGCAAGGTTGTTCTAAAACATCTGATGTTTTATGGGTATAGGATTTGGGCTCAGTAATAAAATTTTTATGGTATACATATTTTAAAATTCAAATGAACATAACATGCAAGCAAAACAATCACACATATATTCATACAATGTCACGCTAGCATAGAGAAACTTCTGAGCTTTCATTTATGCCTTCAAGTTTGAATGTCCCATACCACCCTTGCCCCGTGACCTAGACTTCCACTTAGAAATCTCACTACACCCATACAATTTCTCAAATGTCTCGATGACTAAGGTCTCCCAAGCCCTACTATGCTCAACTGTCCGATATCAGCTAAGCGTAGCGAAACAAGCTCTTCCAAAGTCACCGACCATTCACAAATCATGGTTTGTAAATCTCTGAGTCCAAGATTCCTCTATATCTCCAAATTTCTATGCGTCCCATACCACGTAGGAACCAAAGATACAGTATCCTCTCGATCTCGTATTCTAACCAAACAAGTGTTTTGTTTTTACGCATTTTCAATCTCTAACCTACGCCCTAAAGGTTTTCATTTATGATCCACTGTGCCTCATTGACCATACTCAAGTCTCTATCTATGGTCTCTTTTCCTAGACCTCTAGACTTGACATCACTGTTGCAAAGTTCTTCCATCGAACTGGCAGGCCATAGTCTATAGCTTAGACACTTGCCCAGTACTCTATAGCCTAGGCTCTAACCTTTGCCCAGTATATCTATTAATCTAGCTTTGATACCACCTTAGAAACACCTCGGTTCCCGAAACATTCGGAATTTCTACTT